>BRDA01004088.1:19086-30836 GCA_036984385.1 Crenuchus spilurus | reverse complement strand
AACATCTTTTACTGTATGTCACCTTCCCATTAATATCGTCTTCAAAGGTATAAAAACGTGTCGTTTTTAATATGTTGTGGTCAGTTTTCAAACCTGTGGAGACCTGTGAGTCTCCAAAAAGTACTAAATTTTTACACGACGTAACATTTCATTATGACTTCAGTAGGTTTGATACTTCTTTTTGTATAATTTTTGCTGTGCAAAAATATGGAAACTTCTGCTATAATTACCCTTCCACTGTATGTCATTTTCTACAAATATTTGACCAAATGTGACATGAAGTTTAAGACATGAGACTGTATCCAGACTGACATCGATAAATAAAAATTGAAGGAGGTCCTATGATATTAATTTTGAACCAGTGATGTGCCATCTGAGAATGTCAAGCTCTTCCAGCTGTCACTCAAAAAAGCCTCAAGGAAGAAAATGACACATGAGTTTTGATGCAGGACTCATTTGACACTCTAACAGACTTTGTAATAGAGTAGGCTCTCCATCTGTAGAGTTCTATTTTCTCCCTCACTATAGCAGAGACTGGAGTTTGATATTAGCTGTATGCACAGTACAGGCAAAAATTTGGACACTCTTAGACTATATGGAATTACAGTCAAATAGAGGTATTTACATCCAATCTATCACCTGACAAGAAACGTACAGTAATTTGGAAGACAACATGACTGAAGTGAATCCAATTCACTTTCCAATTCTAACTAAAGACATCAATTCAGAATTCAGAATGACAATAAATACATGTATGCACATGTGACTGAAGGAGCTATTCAGGCAGTAGCACACATACAACAATATACCAGTATTTTATAGATTTACTCTATATGTCTGAATTTTTTTTTTGCAGCATTGATATAATGTTGATAAAATGTTAATATAATGTAATAAGGTTCTGTGAATGCTGGGAAGCCAACAGACATTCATTCATGTTCAATGAGAAGGTGGACAGGGCAAAGCAATGCAGGTTGAGAGGTAAACAGAGCAGCAAGTTAGCCTGACACCAAGACAAGCATAGATCCAACTGCAAAATGTTCAAATGTAGTCCATTTCCACTGTCAACCAATGAAATTAGAGTGTTTTTCTGAGGAAGAGCATCTTCATTGGTATTCTAGTCACAATGGTTACCATACAAGAGATGAGAGTGGCTGCAGACATGTGGAAACATGTGGAGTGATTCATCACATTCTGTGTAAATGTACTGTTCACTGTACTGTTACAATATAATTGTTGGCAACATTTCATTTTTTTTTTACCCATGGTAGAGGTTGCAGGACTTTACACAGGTTCTGCCCCGACTATAGAACCTGCACGACAGGCACTGATCTGGACCAGGACCCCAACATCCAGCTTCTGAACACATCTTATCACACACCATCCGGTCTTGAGCTGTCAGACAAACATAAACAGAACTGAAAAAGTTGTTTGTCCTTATTAAACTGCAACAAATGAGGACACGTGTTTAAGTCATAATTACACATTCATATGTAAGTCTCAGTGAAGTTGTTGCATCACTGTTCCAAATAATAAAACCAGCATTGTTTTCTTGTTGCTGCTGATGTTGTCATCTAGCTTGCTTAGTCTTGTCTACTACTAAACAAGTGGCCACTTTATTAGGAACCTCTCTTGTAACTCAATCTTGTTGGTTGACAAAGAGATTGTAGATCATCTGTTGTTGATGTACAGTTTGTGTTAGTCCTCCTTTAGCTCTGTTTCCTGAAAAAAGAGCTTCTGTCATCTGAACACTTCAGTTGGGGTCCACTCAGTCCAGTAAAGCACTGTTTTCTCTACCATGATATTACAGTCAGTGTCACTGATTTGTTGAGAATGGTCCAACACTCAAAAAACGTGAGGTCAGTGGTCAGCCTGTCCCTAGCTAATGGTAATGGTCAAGTCTCGAGTCACACCTCGAACCCTCTGAGCTTCTAGCATAGCTTGGCTTGACCCGCCATGCTTCAAGACACGTGGAAGACTAGCATCAAGACTCTTCTTTGTCCTAGCATTGAGGTAGTGGAATGAACACCCACTGGCTTCAAACACAAACTGAAGAGCATCTCTTTGTGGAGTACTTAAGCAAGCACTAGTTTAAAACACTTATTGTAATGCATTGTAATGCTCTTATATTGTGTATAAGTGTGTATCTTTCCTTCTTTCTAAGTATTAGTGATGGTTTTGTTCTAACAGTGTCTGAACTGAAAGAGTAGTTTGGATTCTAACCTATCTGTACTAGCTGAGATAATTCTCTTAATGGAAACAAAACACTGTTGTATGTCACTCTGAATAAGAGTGCCAAATGCAAATAAATGTAAATGTATATTCTAAGTGGACAGTGCATTCTTCACTTCACTGTGAAGTTTAAATGCTGCTATAGTACAGTGGTTAAAAAATGCAACGGTTAACATTCAATGATGGGGTCAACACATCCATCATATCTGACCACAAACTGAGATAGTAACCAACACTGTCCTTTAATTATAAAGTCTATCTTTCCTAATGGACAATGAATGAAGCTCCTAATGAAGCTTAATCTTTACCTGACATGGCTAAGCATGTGTGCAAACATAGAGCTTATTGGTCTGGCATGTGTATCAGTCTGCTTTGATAGTCAATGTGGATAAGTGGCTAACAAACAAAGCAGCTAACAGAGCTATTGATCTTCCCACCCCAAGCCATTAGCACACTAATTACATCAAACACAGCCTGGCACTGGAGCACAGGTCTTCACCTGCCAAGATCTTCATCTGACTACAGGTGACCATGGCCAATATCTACTTTCATTTTTCATTATCACTCTTGTCCTTGACTACGGACGTGTCATACTGCATCTACTGTTATGTAATTTTTTTAGTTAAGTACTTTAATAGCTTCCCAAAAATTATTTCAGTACTAGCATTATATTATAATCATTTTATACATGCAACCAAATTGGCTTTTTATGACTAGCAGCAGTGTTTCTAAAAATTTAAACTGTCATAAATCTGTCATAAGGCAAATCTGTCATAAATCTGTCATAAATGCGACTGAACCAAGCAGACTCACTGCATTCTCGTGGATCTTTGTTGCTTTTGATGAGGGTTCTCTGACCGCTGGTGCGGAACAGGCCGGTCCAGTTGACGGTGTTGTAGTAGCACAGTTGGCTGTTGTTGGTGATGTAGATGTTTCCTGCACTGATCTCCTGCAGGGACTGGAACTGGAGGGAGGTGATCCAGCGCTGTTTCAGGATCAACAGAGAGATCCCACTGGAGGAACATAAGATACATCTAGATCAGCAAGACCAAAAAGGGTCTGGCAAAACAAAGTGTAACTTCATTTAGTTTTGTGTAGAAGATGGGGAACACAATTGTAGGGGGGTTGAAGTGTTGGGAAGTATTTGGGGGATTTCTTTTGAGTTAACATTAAACCAATATTTTCTGAGCTAAGTTGAACTACACCAGTAGTCATTGATAGCTGCCACTATTATATAGGGTTTATTGTAAAAAGGTAGGAGACGATGCACAATAGCTTCACTGTTTAGAGCTCAATTTTGGTTTCTCCCACAAGTTGTTAAAAATGTGTTTATAGGCTTTGGTAAAGCTGTTTACTCTCCACCAGAAGTTTGGCAGATATCACAACAACCTCAATGAACAATATTTACAACTAAAACATGATATATTTGTCCATAAATAACCTCAATAAACACTAATAATCACTAGAATAGGAGATATTAGTCCATCAATAGCCTCAATAAACACTATTAATCACTAGAACAGGATATATTAGTCCATAAACAAACACAATAAACACTATTAATCACTAGAACAGGATATATTAGTCCATAAACAAACACAATAAACACTATTAATCACCAAAATGTGAGATATATATCCATAAAAATCGTTATTAAACACTATTAATCACTAGATTAGGATAGATTAATCCATAAATAACCTCAATAAACACTAATAATAACTAGAATAGAAGATATTAGTCCATAAATAACCTCACTAAACACTATTAATCGCCAAAATATGAGATATTAATCCATAAACAGCCTCAATAAACAATATTAATCACTAAAATAAGATATATTAGTCTATTTACAACCTCAATAAACACTAATAATTACTAGAATAGGAGATATTAGTCAATAAACAAACTCAATAAACACTATTAATCACTAGAATAGAAATTAGTCCATAAACAAACTCAATAAACACTATTAATCACTAGAATAGAAGATATTAGTCCATAAATAGCCTCAACAAACACTAATAATCACTAGAATAGAAGATATTAGTCCATAAATAACCTCAATAAACACTATTAATCACCAAAATATAAGATATTAATCCATAAACAGCCTCAATAAACAATATTAATCACTAAAATAAGAGATATTAGTCTATTTACAACCTCAATAAACACTTATAATCACCAAAATATGAGATATATATCCATAAAAATAATTATTAAACACTTAGTCACTAGAATAGGATAGATTAGTCCATAAATAACTTCAATAAACACTATTAATCACTAGAATATGAGATATTAGTCCATAGACAACCTCAATAAACACTATTAATCACTAGAATAGGAGATATTAGTCCATAAACAACCTCAATAAACACAATTAATCACTATAATAGAAGATATTAGTCCATAAATAGCCTCAATAAACACTATTAATCACTAGAATAGGAGATATTAGTCCATAAACAACCTCAATAAACACTATTAATCACTAGAATAGGAGATATTAGTCCATAAACAACCCCAATAAACAATATTAATCACTAGAATAGGAGATGTTAGTCCATAAACAACCTCAAGGCTACACAAATCTGTCTATTTGAAGTAATAAAATATGTATTTAATGGGTAATCAGGACTAAAACATCACACAAGTCCTAGATTTCTTCTGATTTAGTATAACAAGGTTGAAAATTAGGAGGACAAGAGCTGATGATACAATTTAACATATTTATTTATTTATTTATTTATTTATTTATTTATTTATTCTTTACAAATAAAACAAGCTTTATTGTGAAAGAAATGCCAAACGAGACTGTCATGGTTAGTTGCATTTGCTGTGGAAATGGTTAAATTGTCGTACATTTGTCCATTGTTCATGCTGGTATTTCGGCTTGTGAATGCATTACAAAAATGTGAGGTGAACAGCGGGCATCTGACAAACACAGACATGTAGATAACAGAAAGAAAAGGATTCTATAAAAATCATAGCAAATACATGTTAATGCTGGCTAGCCAACCAATGTCAGCTAAATGATCAAGCTAACTAGCATTTCTAGGTAAGATGCTAACTAGTTCATCTTGGATGCTGATGTTGAAATGACTTAAGTTTACAAACTATTACATACTTTAATTTTCTTGACATCAAAGCCAACATTAAGAAAGTCTACATTGCAGACTGTCATTAAACACATAAATAAATGCTGTGGCAAAATGATAGTAATAAGCCCAAACCTCTGAGAATTCTTACAAAATGCAATTCTAACATCCACATCCACTGGTGGTGTAGGATAAAATGAACTGGTTATTGAAACATTTATGAACTTTTATGAGCAGGGGAGAGTAAGAACGGATGGAAAAATATGTTTATGTAACTATTTAAGCACGCCATTTTATTAGCAAATCTCCAGAAGACTTGCAAAAGCAGAAAAAAATCATGCTGAGATCAACAAAGTCCAAGATGTGCATTAAAAAATAAATAAATAAAAATCGACCCAGCTTGACTGAAAAAAAAAAAAAAAACTTCTCTCTTGGATCTGACAAGATCAGGGAATGTAAACCAGCGATAAAAAACAGCATATTTATCAAAGGAGGTCTTTCAGTGCATCAAAGGGGCTGTTTGAAGGGGGAGTCAGAAGGAGGCCTGAAAAGGACAAACCGCTTCATTAGTATGATCAGCACAGGGATCTCTGCTTTCCAAGCTGCTCTGGAAAAGAGCCAGGTTGCCTCTGGAAAGAAGTGAAGCAGGACCCAGAGGCTCTGCATTCACACGGAATGGCACACGAGCACTGTGCTGTGGATCTGAAGTGAACAAACTGGGCAAACAACTCTGAATAATTACTTATGGTAATTAACGCCACAGACAGGACACATGAAATAACGGCTAGTGGAGCAGGCTAACTGATAATAGTTGATTTGGTGATGGTGTCCCTGTGCACACTTCTGCTCCTCAATACAACTTCAGAACTTATGAACACTGACAATCATGCTAATAATGAGCTTGTTATAAGCGTCAGAGTATGCGTAGGAAGGACGACCAGACTTGCATGAAGTAGTATTTCAAGATATATTGAAAAATACATTTGAGATTTAAAAGTATAGTGTTACATCTCCGCCTCCGCTACGTCCCTTATGCACATGTTTTGCTCACCCCATGTGCTGTCTGTGTCCCCGCCCTTATCTAGTTGTCATGTCTCGTTAGTGGTCACACCTGTCTTGCGTTACCTTACAAGCCTGTTTGTATTCAATAGTCACCTAAATAGCCCAGCTGTTAGAGTTTACTTTTAGTTTACATTTTCCATGTGCCATCTTGCCCCCATGTGCTTTTGTTTATGTCTTCCATGTGTCTTGTTCATGTCAAGTCTCCACCCCCAGCCAAGTCATGTCTTGTCCATTGCACATCCCTGACCGCTAAATCTCATTGTTTGCTATAAAGCCTCCCTAGTGCCTCACAGTCCTTGTTTGTCATTGTTTGTCCCTCTATTTTTTTGTCTTCAAGTCAGAGTCATGTTTTGTGTTTTTGTTTTTTAGCCACATTTCGAGACTTGTTATGAAAGCTTTGCTTTTGACCCAACCTGCAGCCGCCACCTCCTGCCCTTTTTGACATTATGGTTTAACAGAGAAGATGTGGTTTAGGATCATTAATGACCTTAATAAATTTGAGTGGACTGAGAGCAGATTTCGTGAGTGTTTTTACAAAAACAGCTGTTCAATTTAGGTGACTATTGAGTTCCAGTGTTTCTTCCAATTCTCACAGCTAGAGTTGAACTCAAAACATATATCTTTCCTGATGGGCTACATTTGGGGTACTCAGAAAACGATGATAAGTTTGACTGAACCATTCCCTTAAGAGCACATTACTTGCAACATAACTTATCTCCAACATAAACTTAAAAACCTAATGAAACTAAGATATTAATAATTATATGTGTTGAAGAGAGAGCCCCAACCTTGCCTAAACAGGCCAGTCTCGATTTTCATTCAAAAACAGTTCTGTAAGCCATATATTTTATTCATAAATATTTTACTTCGAGAGAGCTGTTTTGGAACTGTTTCCACTCACAAGTTTCTGAGTTTTCAAATAAATGTTCATAATGTTAATAAGGTATAACAGACCGTCTTTTTGGCACAGAATCATGAGCATTTACACTACTTTCCATGCTTTCATACTTACAGTGATTGGCTATTTTTTGGTTTATAAAGTATTGAAAAGTTTTTCTTTATACTATGAGCCAGGTGGTTATTTATTTGCTTTCTAGAATTAAAGAAAATAAGGAATACTGACATAACTTTTTCCAGAAAGTAATTCCATTACAGTTTGATTTCAGTAATCCCATTGTACTTTGAATAGATAATTTCAAGTGCATTTGGTCCACATCTGTTCTCACCTGTAAAGGGACCTTCCTCCAATGGTAGCGAGGTTGGAGAAAACACCAAGGTCCGTCATGTTTTCCGGCCATGACTGGATGTTCAAAAAACCTGGAATACACAGATCTGATCATTCTCAAAAATTCCAATTTCAAATTCCATCCATTTAACTTCTTGCAGGGTGAGTTTATTCACTTGGTGTCCCGCTGGTTCCCATAAAATGAGAGAAAAAAGACCAGAACACATTTAATCGGCTGAACATGCTCTTGCTGGATTTTCTCACATTTTCTGCAAGTGCAAAGTGAGTGGATTTAAAAGAATACAATAATAAATAAAAGAACAGGCTTTGTTATTTGCCAGCAAGTGCACTCTGGTTACACATGTTTTAATGATCAGCATCATTTCAGCAAATTAATGCATGAGAATGGGGAACTCTAGGGAAGAGCGAGAGAACTGTCATTGCTCTTTCTTATTGCGAGGGTTTTCATTACAAGAACACTGTTTCACCCCATTAGCTATGTGGCATAGTCAGGCACGAGTTTAAAGTGACAAAAGGCTGGGACAGAACAAACAGTAGTTCAGGCTTTTATTATCCAATAGGCTTTCAAGCAAATACATTATGACAGCACACATGAGACAAAACAAATTGCAAATAACGATAAAAATCACACTTATGCAAGTCATAAAGTTAATAAAACTCACACACTATATATTTTATGCTCTGTAATATACAGAAGACAGAATGTTACATCCAAGCACTTCCCCAAGGTCTGCCATTTGAAATTCTTGCTGTAATTTTACAGTATTGTACAATGCAATTTACAATAACATACTGTTTTCTTAAATCAAATTTATTTGTTTATCTTGTTCTTGAACTGGATAATTCACACAAACATAAAAATCCCAGCAGAAATCATAGTCCTTTATAAGAAAACACTTAACTCAGTGGCTACTCTAAGTCTCACCTACCTTATTTTTTAAATATTTATTATACATTTTTTATATATATATATATAATATATATATAATAATATTATACATTATTATTAGAGACACATTTTACACCACGAGTCAAGAGAATGGCACTTTTTTTTCACCCATTAACGTGATCTGCCATTCATATGATGACAACATGGTAATTCCACACATGCCAGTGGAGAATTAGCAGCTCGGGAATGTGTAAAATCATCTGAAAACAGGTTTTTGGAAAGTTTAGAGCAGATTTAATCAAAATATTGATTTATGACACTCTTACTGTTTTAACTCTGTTGTTGCGGAGTTTGTGCTGAACAAAAGTCTGTGTAACACTTTGTAAAAACATGATTTTAGATGGCTGTAATTAGAAAAAAAATATTCAGGACATGTCCGACTATATCAGAGTTTCTGAAAACCCCCTCAGACTCCAGAGGGTTAAGGACCATGTTGGACCTTTAAGCATGCATATACATTGCTTGTATTTTGGGGGACGAATATATACCTGTTTTTCCTTTCTTCCTGACAGTGTAGAGCAGCAAAAATGCTGCAGCCAGAGCACCAGAGTCACTACAAATCTCAGAATGGACCATTACATAAATATATCTAGACATATACAGCTCTGTGGTCAGAAACTGACCATTAATAAAGAACTAAAGGATGGGCAAAACATCAGCAGGTGATCTACAGCCTAACTATAGATCTGGAAAATTGCACTACAAGTCATTATACAATTACATCTCTATCATCATATGTTGCCAGCCCAGTAAATTTTGCACTTTATTTGACAATGTTTTAATATACAAAGTCTAATGCCAGAATTACCTATAGGTTTAAATAAGGTTTTTAAATGGCCTGTAAGTGACAGCCAGCTGCCTCACCTGTGATCTCTTTCACGGTGCGGAACACGTTGAGCCTGTCTGGGTCCAAGGCTCCGATGCGGTGGTACATGTCTCTGTTGCAGAATGAAGAAATAAAAAGATCAGAAGAAAAAAAACAATAGTTGAACACTTTCAGAGTGAAAGAGTGGCCCACCTGGGGTTAAAACATGCGATAAATCATAAGTGGTCTCCTGAGATGTGCAAGGGAAAAGCTTGCGGAATGAAGGCTGGACTAATGACGTCCCGGAGCAACAAGGCAAAGTCAAACATGAAATGAGTTCTGACAATCTTTCTGCATGACAGCCGACTGCGTCAGGAGAGACTGTCAAACAGACTCGAGGAGGCCACCTCGATACTGCAATATGTTTGCTGTGTCACCAGCACAACAGCAACAACAGCATACAGTAAAATGTAACTTCATCTTTTGAGAAATTAGTGGACAACAAACCCCAGAGGCCCAACTAAAAAACCTACCAACTGCTTAGAAATCAGTGTCTAAAATCAATTTGGAATTTGTACAGGTGTGTAGTTTGAGATGGCAATGACATAGAGTAGGGAAATGGAACACCATGGACCCCCTGTGGGTGTTTGAGAAGCGTAGAGACAGCAGAGAGGTTGCTTTGAAACACAAATGGAATTGCAGAGGTCAACATTATATCAATGTTGATTGTTTTTCTATGGCAGCAATGTAACATACTACTGGGAAATCAAGTGCATGTAAAGGCATTTCTAAGTATTATGTGCTCTAAAATAGAAGATGAGATGAAAATTAACCCTTAAGCATTGTTTTGTTACATCTGTGAGACAAAACATGGGCAAAAACAGATGAAACAATAACAGTTATCTCATAAAAATGGCACATGTGAAGTTCTGGGATATATTAGATGGTAAGAATCCGAAGATGGTCGGATTCATAGATGAGATGCTGGATGTGGAAGAAATGGGCAGTGAAGAGCTGAGTCACTCTGACAAAGTCCAAATCATTATGTCCAGATTAAATGGCAAAGACTAACAGGTTACCATATGCACATTTTATTTTAACTTTAGCCCAATTCTCTGGCTGAGTTTGTGCTGATTTTCAGTCTGATTTCACAGTTGGAGAGAGAATCGTGTAGTACGTGAGAAGTACATGCTCAGATTTTTGGCTACGTAATAACATTTCAGACATCTCAGGGCATGTTAAATTTTTTTTGACCACACTCTGAGCATAATCTCATAGTGCATACTGGTCAGTGATGCAATCAAATGGTTCCCATGAATAACCAATGAAAACGGAGCAGGTGGAGAGAGAGCAAGAAAGAGAATAACATTCATTGCATTACTAGCTGCCTAACTAGGTATAATTGACATACCGGTAGTTTGTATAAATTATTTATTATTAAAAATAATGGCTTTAGACAGTTTCTTATTTTAATTTGATGTTTAATGGTGAGGCAGCTACATTGTGGCATTAGTACATGTCTGATACTGCAGTACCATTAAAGGTGGAATAGCAGTTTGTATAAGAAACCAACATCTGCATTGCTCCACAGACCATGCTGACTCCATCTTCCCACCCTCAACCTCCAACCTCCAAGTGTTTTTTCATATTTCTTTGACTTTGGGTCAGCAGAAGTTAGTAGTGCATGAGCTCTAGTTATTTATTGTGCAATTGAAACCTTTTAATTGCAGAACCCGACTGGGAAATGTGAGATAGCCAGTCATTTTATAATCTACTGCCACATTAAAAGTTGTGTTATTGTATTCAAGGCTTAAGAAGACTTAAGAATAATCTGCTGCCAGATACACCTTCCGAACTCATGTAGAATCCAAGACTTTATAGTTTGGAGCTGTGTTGTTAGCCAACATCACATTAAGCATGTAGGTCATGTTTTGGCTCACCATTGTTTGTGTGGATTGATATGTAATTAAATACACTGTTAGCTACAAGATGAATTACATTAAAATCAGGTTCAAGTTTACATTTCTTACTATTCTGTTTATTCTCATATTCTGTTAAAAATGAAAGGAAAGTTTTTTTTCTTTCTACAAAACAAGCCTGTATACATAATAATAACTTTTTAAATTCAAATAAATAGCAAATCATTAAAATTGTACATCGTATTTGGCTGATCACAATTATGTCACAAACGTGGCTGATGCAGGAGGAGAGGAAGCAGGACTGATCCAAAAACAAACTTTATTATACAAACCGGATTTCAAAAAGTTGGGACACTAAACAAATTGTGAATAAAAACTGAATGCAATGATGTGGAGGTGCCAACATCTAATATTTTATTCAGAATAGAACACA
>BRDA01004088.1:0-11225 GCA_036984385.1 Crenuchus spilurus | reverse complement strand
CAAGTGGTAGCATGTAGATGATGAATAAAAGTGGACCCAGGACAGAGCCTTGAGGAACTCCTTGGTTAACAGAGCAGTGAGTGGATTTATGGATTTATGGATTCCCAGAGAAACAAACTGTCTTCTATTAGAAAGATATGAGTTAAACCAAGAAAGGGGAGTGCCAGTTATACCTATGGATATGAGACGGGAAATGAGAATGCTGTGATTAACTGTGTCGAATGCGGCACTCAGGTCCAGCAGCAGGAGAATAGTAACTTCTCCAGAGTCCATAGCCAAAAGTAGATCATTTAATACCCGTAGTAGGGCAGTCTCAGTACTGTGGAGTGCCCGGAATCCTGATTGAAAGGGCTCAAACAGAACATTCTCAGCCATGTATGACTGCACCTGCATAGCCACCACCTTTTCCAGGAGTTTTGCCAGGAATGGAAGGTTTGAGATAGGTCTGTAACTGTTAAGATCATCCGCATCCAGACCAGATCTAGAAACTCAAAATGCTTTCATATACTGTAATTACATGGACATGAAATGTGTTGTGATTTGGAATTTTAATGCCTGAAGTTTTATAATTAAGGTATAATATCTACTTTTTCCTGCCCGTTTATTTAGCTGATGTGAAGTTTGATATTTACAGGTTTGGCACTGGTCCTCTTGGTGTCCCCAGCAACGTCCATTACAAGTTCGATGGCATCGCCTGCCTGTAAAATATAAACATCAGCAGAGTTAAACTTTCAACACTTCAATAATAACATTACTTCAATATTAACTTTATTTGTAGCACCCATTCAAGGAATGTTCTTTAAACAACACTAAAACAAACAAAACCAACAAATAAAACTGTAAAAACAAAATCTAAAGTGAAGTATCTGCACATTACAAATAGAAAAATACAATATAAGCAAAAAATACAACAGAAGATTATTAACAGATTATTAACAGGAGACACAAAGTAACATGTAAAAGGCCAAAGCAAGACAGATTCAACAAAAAGCCTGACATTGAGATGTTACTACCCCATACTTTTAGTAATGTACATATTTTAAGTATGTTAATGTAATTTCATAGTGTAGAAGAACAGTTTTCAATGATCTATAGTGTTCTCCAAGTTGTTTTAAAATTCAGATTTACTATAATTTAAAATATTGTGATTCACAATGAAAAGATTTCACACCATCCCAATGAATCAGGAACCATGAAAGAGATATATAAGATATATAGATATAGGAGATATAGGTCCCCTACAATTTAAACTTGACAGAATTTGTAGTTAATTGTCTGTATTTACAGGGTAAGAGTGACTGTGTGATAGACTTAGGCATAGTGTATGCATCTAAGAGTTTCAATTTGCCAATCTACTATACATGCATGCACACACATCTAAACTTCTCCAACTCTTTGTTCTCTTCATATATATCAGACCTAATGTGAATGGACTTTCAAAGAAAACTTTGAAACTTTAGCATGGTTATTGGGCCATAAAAAATATTAAACAGCACATCTTCATTTAGATGCATGAGGCACATGATTGCACTGCTGCAGACTGGCGCTGTGGTGTGACTGTACAAATAATTTTCCTGAGCATTTTGGGTAAGGATTAGGGGCAGCGCTAGGATTGTAAGACATTGGAGCTTGTAACCTCAGGCAAAATAATTTAACAAATCGATGTGATGGCTGAGGAACGTTAAAGTCAAACTTTACAAACTACAAACTACAAACGGCATTTCCAGAAAAGATGGATGACTTTCTAAAAAGCAATAAAGCTGGAATCTGTGTTCTTAATTCACTTAGGATGTTCAGTGTTATCAATTAAGAACTTAATTATTATTGCTAAAAACAAGCTAATTTAGAAATCGATACAACATACTTAAAAAGTGGGAACAGAGGCAAAACAAGGCAAGGCAAGACAAGGCAGGTTTATTTGTATAGACCCTTCATACCAAGTGACAATTCAAAGTGCTTTACATGAAACAACACTATAATATGACCCAAAGAGTATTAATTAGAACAAAACAAGTGCAACTTATTCTCTATTTAATGGGTAGAAACAAACAAACATATGGGATTTGATAGGCTCTTCAGTAGCTAATAATGTGGTTTACTGTACCACATGGTGATACAAAATGGGTCCAGTGCACAGTCACCTTGAGAGGGCATTGTTTAGTGTGGACAGTAAATCGCTATTATGAGCAGCCATATAGCAGCTCAGTCTCAAGCAGTAAGGTTTTCTCCTTCCTGTTATCACTAACCAGTACTCTATGGCATAGGCTATAGATGATTACAAATCAGTTGCACCCAGTGGTCCGATTTGTGAGAGCTTTGTTATTGGGCTGTAAATCTCTGGCATAGAAAATGACCTGATTTACGATTATTTAGGAAACAATTCAGCAATTCTTGAAATCTGAAATTACAGCAAGAGTTTTGATTTGATTATTGGTATGCTTTAGTGCAATTAGAAAATCACCTGAGAACTGCACTGTGCCAAAAAAGTTACAGAACAATGCTGTAATCAACTAATCTAACAAATCAATTTAGTTGAACCAGCTGTAGGTTGATGCTACTTTGTTAAATACTCACAAGAATTGCCGCTGTTGTTGGACGGCACCACCAGAAGCTCAGCCCGAGGGTTCTTCACAATGTCCTGCCAGTGGATGGTGTCAGCATGGCACAAGAACTTATTCTGATCCACATATACTCCACCATTCAGGACTTCTAATGGAACAAGAAAAATAAAACAGGATGTAATTAACATTATCTCATCTTACATCTTGTTGACAACTTATTCCAAATTATGAATTTTTTATTTTTATTAAAAGTGCACTACGTATACTCCAAAGGCAGTTTCTTGTCCCCTGCAGCTTATACCATCTAAAAACAGTGTTACAGGCCAAAGAGAGCAAAAGTTGGCCATGCTCTCTCTGAGCCGGTAGAAGGCTCTCTCTCCCTATCACTTTCACATTGCAATGTTTGCTGGCTCAGGTGTCTACTGATTGGTCCATTCGGAGCTGGGGATCCTGCACTTTCCTCCAAGCGCGTTGGCTCCCCAGTGACGGTGTATCAGCTGTAGTTCAAAAAGAGGCGGTGGCTGCATCACACGCAACAGAGGAGGCTTGTGCTTGTCTTCACCCTCCTACAGTCAGGGACAGTGCAAAGTGATGGGGAGAGTCCTAACAGAGGGGATGGGCTAAGTGGCTACTGCTACATTGGGAAGGGGATAAAATTGTCAAAAACTTAGAAAAAAAAAACAAAAAAAAAAACAGTTACATATTTTAAATGGAGATGGGTTGAGAACTAAGACCAAGCAGAAAATGTCCATTCAAGCTGAAGCCTGTTTTCCGTTTAGACTGCCCACAAGCTCATCGATTGGTTCTGCCGTTTCTTGCTAATGTGTGATTGGCTGTCCCTGCTGTCACTCCATCTGGTTATAAACAACGTCTTTATTTGACCAGGAGTTTGTGTCTGTTCACCTGCCACTATAACATGTTGGACATTTGAATCTGTGTCTATGTTTGGAAACTTTGTATGAGTTGATTATGTTGAAGTGTTAATAGTTAACCCTTCTGTGGTCTTTGGGTCAAATTGACCCCTGTTAACTGTTTTTACTCAAAAATTAGGTGTTATTTTATATAAATAAGGTCTATTGGCCATATATTCCAAAAAAGTGTAAAATTGGAGTGAAGTTGACTAACAAGATGTTACACAGAAATTGGTGATAATTTAATGCTGAATGCTTTTAACAGTTTTTATATTAAGTAATCCATTAGTATTGCACTAGATGCACTCGTTTCCATATATAAAGATGATTAGACAGGATGGGAGAATATACAGGTGTCAGTCTGTGTGTGCAACTTAAAGTGCAGTGAGTCTATAGTGGGAGTGTGGGTGTGGTTTGGATTGTCCATAGGGAACATTATGATGTAGATCCAGTACTACTGGCTGTTCAGTAGCCTGTTGGCCTAGGGAAAGAAGCTGTCTTGGAACTGGCTGGTTCTGGACTTTATGCTTCTGTACCTCCTGCCATTCGGCAGCTGTGAGAACAGTGGCTTGGGTAGATGAACTCTTTTAGAATCCTCCTGGTTTTCCTCAGGCAACATCCTCTGCAGAGTTTTCCAGCAGTGCAGTTTCCATGCCAGCTGGTGATGGATACATACTATATATATAATGAACATTTTGATTAAGCTGTTGAAATTTGATTGTCCAAATGAAGTAGCCCTGTCTGTGCTCTTTTCTCTCATCATTTTTGCATGAGTAATTAGCATGATTAGGGATGGGGAGGAAAGAGCATCATTGATTGTCATTTTCACCATTGCCTCAATGTCTGTGAGCCCTGAAGGGTTGCGACAGAAGCTAAAGGACATTACAGCCTTTCAGGACTCATCCCAATCACTGGTTGTTTTATCTCCCCCATAACACTTCAAGGTCTTCCTACTGAGAACAGAGAAATGAACAAAAATAGACTTATATGGTTTGTAGATAATTTTATTCCAAACAGCAATGCAAGTTCTGAGTGAACATATTTACAGAGAATTCAAGCAAGATGCAACATGTTGGCAGAGCATAACTAAAGCACAATTGACCGCTCTTCCATTCCACACTGCTTCTGTGCACTTCACTGCTTTTAAGCACTTCAGAAGGCAATTGCAGCCATTTCTAATTTTAATTTAAAAAGTTTTACAGTACATTTAAAATGTGTATTGCCACAAAATCATTCACGCTATTTAAAGGCCTAGTTATCCTTAGTCTCACATGTGAGGTGCTTTGAACAGAGTTTGGTGCCATTAAGCCACTAGAGTTTAGCTCCAGAGACTGAAATTAAACCTTTTTAGCCTAGACTACTTTTTGAATGCGGAATACAGGTATCACACTCCCACCTCAGCCTTGCCCCTGGCCCAGCCTCTGCACTCTCATGTGTCATGTGTTCCAACCTCTGTGAGCCTGAACATAAGACCTCTCACCTGACTGTTCACACATATCTCATAAGTATTCAATTAAGGGTTAGTGGCTGAGGAAAACAAAGTGTCACCTCACATAAGTTAAGCTTTAGAAATAAAACCACATACTATTTATAAAAACTATAAAGAGCAGTGTGTAGCCAACACCTCTGTTTATTGAGTTCTGAGCTCAAAAATCTTGGCTAGAAATAGTTTTTTCACAGTATATCAGCACATCTGAGAATAAGTTTCTGGAAAGTCTAAGTTTAGAGCAGATTTATCAAAATCTAGATTTATGACACTCTTACTGTTTTGACACTGTTGTTGCTGAGTTTGTGCTGATGTGCTGAACAAAAGTCTGTGTAACACTTTGGAAAAAAAAAAGTTTATATGTGTGTAATTTGTAAAAAAAAAAAAAAAAAGGCATTTCAGACTACATTAGAGTGTCTGAAATACCCTCAGACTCCAGGGGGTTAAGCAATTGCTAGGATATTGTTAGAGGGTTTCTATGACCTCTCAAATAGTTTCTAAGGTGTTGCTACTTCGAGTGTTGCTACAACTTCTCAGGAATATGGTGATTAACATGTTCTCTAAAGTGGTTGCTAATGTGTACTTATGTGGTTACTATTGACTCTGAAATGGTTGCAAGGTTTTCCAAGATAGCTGTTATTGTTTGCCAAGTGATTGGGCAGGAATATTTAGTGGTGTACCTAGATGGTTCATGTGGGTTTATGAGTTTTTAATAAGATGTGCAGGTGCTGTGGTCTCTGAAGTGTACTGTATGCTAAGCAATACATAGATGGTTGCTATGATCTGTCGGGTAGTTAGTATGTTGCTAGGGGATGATTCTGGTATCTTGCTTGGTAATAGTGCATTTTTATTAAAAAGTGGGTTGTGGGGTCACACATTTTTGCCAGCTATTCATTCTTTTTTGAAAAAATTTGAATAAAAACAGTTGCTTTGTGAAAACTGCAAATTGGATCAAAACTCAAAAGCCCACCATTCGTGATCTGACTAAACACTGCTTAAATGTCTTGAAAACACAGGGAGAAAAACAAGAGGAAGAATAGTAAGCAGGCAACAATAGTGTTGGCCACTGTTTTGTACTATGCCCAATCACTAATTTAGTTTGGCAGGTTCTGTTAGATGGATGTAATATTGCTGAAAGACTGTGGTACTTTTGTTATACGTGTTTTGTTTTTCTATCTCAAGTACACAAAATTATACATTTTCCTTTTCTGTCATCAGATTTCATGTTTGTGAAAGAAGTTTCCCAATAAAAAGACTCCACAGTAGAATCTCTTTACGCCATTATTGCCACTTCATATATATTTTTTACTGTTTTGCCAACAATCTGGGCCTGTGTTGGGCTTTATTTTTGACCTCAACAGAATTACAGAAGTGACCCACATACAATGCTGTGAGATTATATCAGATTAGTGCTGAAAGAGGTCAACTTTCTGTGCCTTTTTCACAGATACTAGATTCCTTGCCAACATTTTATGACACATGGGTCAGCGAGGCATGCACTGGTATAGCTTTAATGGATATTACCCGTGAAATATCAAATTCTGTCCATATGGGTTTGATCACTCCTATTCCTCATATTTACTCTAACTGACCACACATCTTACCAGGACAGAGGATGTTTCTTTATGATGCCTTATACTGATAGATAATTACTGTTTAGACAGTGCTAGCACGTGGCTTGAATGCATCACTATTGGGGCCAGCCATGGCCTAATGGTAAAGATCTGGTCTTGTGACTGGAATGTTGCTGGTTCGATCAACAGACAGGACATAACTGAAGTGCCCTTGAGCAAGGCACCTAACCCCCTAACTGCTTCCTGGATGCCGGTGGATAAGGGCTGCCCACCACTTTTGGCACAAATTCTCACAGCCTAGTGTGTCCATTAGTGTGTGTGTGTTTCACTGCATGAATGGGTTAAATGCGGAGGTCAAATTCCATTGTGGGAAAAATCACATTGGCA
This sequence comes from Crenuchus spilurus, assembly GCA_036984385.1. Lineage (NCBI taxonomy): Eukaryota > Metazoa > Chordata > Actinopteri > Characiformes > Crenuchidae > Crenuchus > Crenuchus spilurus. Next base: position 4,306 of record BRDA01004088.1, on the reverse strand, counting down.
AATTGGTGAATTTTAATCTTAAACTTAATCTTATGTATAGTATAACTCACATTCAAGTGAAGAACCTGACAGGTCAGAAATGGTGGTTAGATGGGAGACACTATTTTGTAGATTGTAATCACTAAACTCATCTGTTACAGCAGACAAACACATGACTAATGTGAAGTGGCCTTTTGACAGAAAAGTCATGTATGTAGGCATGTATACTATTTTTCAATAACAATAAAGTTGAATTTTTTCAACTTTTTTTGTGCAGACAAGTTTGAAATTATGCTGGCATAAATAATTAAATCCAGTTAAATCCTACCTTTCACAATGTACTATAAAAACATGCTTAACTAATTACTCTAACAGACCATCAGGCAAGAGAATTTGCTCTTTGTGACAAAAAATTGTCTTTATGTTTAGACAGTTGTGCACCACTGTAAATGATGAATAGAGAAACTGTTTAATAAAATAAATCCCCAGAAGATAATACTCTAATGTATCATATTGCAAGGTCATATTTTCAATACCCTCCATACTTACCCTCCACAAAAACATAGCACATTGTTTATAATATTTCAAAACATACTGTTATATCTGAAAACCATAAGGAATTACTAAACGAATGATGAAAAATTGTGTATAGTTCTATATAGAAATTTTCTGAAAATTGTTCTATATAGCGTCAAAAAATTTAATGATGTTTGGTTATAGAGAACTATTTCTTTTACTGAAAAAACTTTGAAGAATCATGTTTTTAAAAGCATGTACTGGTACCAATAAAATGGTTTTAGCAGAGAGATATTAGCATAATGATTCTGGAGAACATATGAATCAAATGAAAATGAAAACTTCAAAAACAAGTCAGATCTAGGAAATATGATGATTACTCAGTTTAAAAGCATTGAATACAATTTACCTTAATTACTTACTTGCAGTTTCATGTCTACAGCTCTTTTCTAGACACTCAAATGTGTTTTGACATTTGGGACAGATATTAGAGTGACCTCAACCACTACTAATGTACAGCATCCAGCTGGATGATCCAACAGCAGCTAGTCCACACCAGAACTCTCCCCACACATTAGTTAATGGACAGAGAGGTGAGGAGAAATTAAGCTAGATTGTGAAGATGGGGATGATTAGGAGTGAAATTTAGCCAGGACATAGACCTGCTCTTTTAGAGAAAATGACCAGAGATCGTTTTTTGACCTCAGAGAAGCAGAACCTTGCTTTTACATCTCATCCTAAAGATGACCGATTTTACACAGTACAGTGTCCGTATCGCTACCCTGGGGTATTGAGGTTCACACAGAACACAGGTAAAGAGCTTACTAGTGTTCCTATCTTCACCACTTCCTGCAGAAACACAACATTTTCCCTGGAGGTCTCCCATCCAAGAACTAACCAGATCAAGACCTGATGAATAAGCCGTGAGACTAATCGACGCCCCAATTTAAGCATATTTACAGTACTGTATCTCAGACCTTGTACATCATTTCTTTTTTGTTTAGATAAAACTTACTGTAAGTCCATTGTGCAACTTTTCAAAAGCATACTTGACAGTTCTAGTCAAATCTTTTAGTTCTACTTGTATTTCATCTTCAACACATACAAAGTCAGAAAGAGAAGTCTAATGCTAAATTTCACAGTGAGTGAATGAAACGCTCTCCCCATTCAGCCACAAGATGGGTTACATGAATAAACATGTTGTGAAGTGAACAGTGAAGTAGGAGAATATCTGTTGAACTTCATATTATCCTTCACAAAAGCTCCACAGAGAGATAAGGACAAAAGAAACTTCGCTAAGAAAGATAAAAAATGCAGTCTCAGTGGACGCTTGCTGGAGTGCGAGTGTGGAACAAAGGGACTCTCCCCTAGCCTTTAGCAGCGTGTGCAGGAGTCAGAAGGTCAAGAGTGGGAACAGAGCAGTGAATAGCACCAAAACCCTCTGCATGACTATTACTGATGTTCAAAGTGTAGGTTCTCATGTTCAGAAATGTAAATCATCATTATTCTGACTTTGACCATTTCCCCAATGTAAAAGATTCTTTGTCATCTTGCCAAGTGGAAGAAAGAAAGGAAGCGGAGAGCAGGTCGCTCAAACTACAAATCCCATAAATCTTCGCCCAATAACCGCAATTTGAATGAGACCATTGAGCACATTAGACGAAAGTAAGAATGAAAGATGGGGTTGTCTTGAAAGTAAAATTAAAAGTGCAGAGGGGAGAGAAGGGTTCAAGGCAGCTGGAGCGATGGAGAAGAACTGCATTATGAAGTCGTTTGAAGGGCAAAAGCTCATAATGCAGCCCTCACCAGGGGAGAAAATTGAGCTCTTTTATATGCACTCTCATAACACTAAATGTCTAGTTCTGACTGTAAACACAATTTAATCAGCTGGGCCAAGAGCTACAACTCGCACAGAAAAACAGTTGAAAAATACAACCATTACTGACCAATAAAAAAAAAAAAAACATTAACATTTATATTTTACACACTCAAAAAGTGATATTTTGAATCAGAAGAACTCAACAAATTTTTGTTTAGCTGTTTAGCATCTTTAATTTTTATGTAATATACAGTACTGTATTCATGTGGTAATATTATATTACATTTGTCACTTATTACCATGTGACTACAGTATTTACAGTACCAGTCAAAAGTTTGGACACACCTTCTGGACATTCAGTGGTTTCTTGTTATGTAAAAACGTTCTGCATTGTAGATTAATACTAAAGTCATCCAAACTATGAAGACACACATATGTAATTATTTAGTAAACAAAACAGTGTTAAACAAACCAGAATATGTTTATATTTTACATTCTTCAAAGTCGGCACCTCTTGCTTAGATGCCAGCTTTCTTGGCATTTTCTTAGTCAGCTTTATGAGGTAGTCACCTGGAATGTCTTTCAGTTAACAGCTGTGCCTTGTCAAGAGTTCAAGACTTGCATTTCTTGTCTCTTAATGTGTTTGAGACATCATTTGTGTGTCTAAAGAATCTAAAATCTAAAACATTTTGGTTTGTTTAACACTTTTAAGTTTACTACATGATTCCTTATTAGGGATGTAAAAAGTAACCGATTTGAATTGCAAGACCGATTTTGACTTAAACAATACGAATGCATTGGTACATGGACCCCTGAATCGGTCTATTTGTAAAGTGAACCGGCCGATGGCCTGATTTAAGAGCTGTCAATCGGTTTGGTGTGATATGCTTCAGCTGCGCACTCTCTCTCTCCCTCCCTCTCTCCATCCCCCGCCCCCTCCCCTCTCTCTCTCGCGATACTCATCACAGTCATGTTTGAAAGATAAACGTGTCCGACGCACATATATACTGTACAACGCTCCGCCAAGCTTTAAATCTAAAGTTTGGAAGAAGTTCGGTCTTTAAATGAAGAACGGAGAACATTTGGTGAGATGAGACATGAGGAAAGTGGTGATGAGGACACTAGCACCGTTAGCCCAAAGACACGGCATGACAAACACAGAAAAACAGGACTTCTTCCAGCCAAAACTCGACCACAACTCAGGTAGAGCCAAAATAATAACGGCTTCAATAGCCCGGTTCATTGTCAAAGACTTAAGACCATACTGTGTGGTGGAGAATGAGGACTTTCGGGACTTGTTTAAAACATTGGAGCACCGGTACCACATCCCAAAGCGACAGTATTTTACTGTTTCTGAATTCACATGTCAAATACAACTACCGTATTTTCCGGACTATAAGTCGCTCCTGAGTATAAGTCGCACCAGCCATAAAATGCATATTAAAGAAGAAAAAAACATATAAGTCACACTGGAGTATAAGTCGCATTTTTGGATGAAATTTATTTCATAATGTCTAACACCAAGCACAGACATGCCATTTGGAAAAGTAATTTAAAATAAAAATAGAATAAAGGCACCAACAGGCTGAATAATTGAACACTGACACAACTGAGAACGTGCCTGGTATGTTAACATTATTGTTATTATTACATTATTATTATTATTATTATTATTATTATTTAACTATTACAATAACAGACATTGTCTATATTTTGTTTTGGTTCTACAAAACATTGATCCTTGCCGGCTTCAGAGTTGGCTGCGGCCTGAATAAGCTGTGTTTAAATGACATCCCTGTAGTGACTGGCTGTGAAGACAACTTCCATCTTAAGTGGTTAAGTTGTTTGTTTTTGGTTTATTTATTTGTTTATTTGTTTTCTTTTATTGGTTTCATGGCGGCGGCACGGTGGCTTAGTGGTTAGCACGTTCGCCTCTCAGCGCTGGGGTCTTGGGTTCGAGTCCCCATCTGAGCGGAGTTTCCATGTTCTCCC
>BRDA01004087.1:0-32468 GCA_036984385.1 Crenuchus spilurus | reverse complement strand
ACACACACACACACACACACACACACACACACACACACACACACACACACACACACACACACACACACACAGAGGGCAGGGCTGGGTGTGGTGGTGTAGATCTGGCTGTCGGCCCAGAAAAGAAAAGAAAAAAGATCCCACAGACACGAACACGTGAAATAAAAACAGCCCCTCCAGCTATAAAGGCTGGAGAGGTAACAAATAAGTAAAATGAGCTGAAACTGCACCAGCTGAAATTCTGAACATGCCTATTCATGAGCTCTCCTTATTTTAACAATACACTACACATCTTACCAATTGTATTTATTTTCACACTTTCATTTTTGCTTTTCTATGCGTTTCCTCAGCTTTTATTTATTTAGTTTTTTAAATCTCTTGCATCTACTGGGGGTTTCCAGATTACCATTCCTCATCCTCATAAAACCAATCTGCTCCTTGAAAAGTTTTGTGAGCTTTTATGTTCATAGTTGAGCCTTAACAACTATGTTGGAAGTTTACTTACATTGTTTGCATCATGCACCTGTGCAGTACATTTTAGTCTGACAGTGTAGAGTGGAATTCTAATCATTTTCATTTTATTTAGTCTATATTTAGTATATTCTAGTCTTATTTACTTCTCTGCTGTTCTGTTTGCAATTTTCATCTATGTAAAGTGTTTTGAGATGCATTTGTATACAGATCAACATGACCAAAAAAGCCCAACATAAGGGTATTTAAGGGCAGTCACGATCATTACACTTTACATCAATAACATAATGATGTCATGGCTGATCAACTACATCTTAGTTAAGCAGCAAATAAATAAGTGCGATTTTTGGGTGACCAATTCTTTTAACAAGTTAACTACTGGAAACAACGTTGATATTCCTGCTGTACAATATATATAACAGTGATATGCTTAAGAATGGCTGAATGAGTCTGTGTAGGAGAGCTTCAAAGGCATGTTTTATTCCATCAGGCCAATCAAGCGATTCCGAGTTATTTTACTGGCATCTTCAACACACTGCCAAGAGTGTTTCCACACACACACAAAGTTTTTCCACTGGCCACTACCAACAAAACACACACACATTCCTACTGCCCAGTAGCATAATGACTAAAACACACCAAAATATTGAGCTGTCATTACAAATAACATCAATACTAAATTATCTACCTACTGACTATTTCAAAGATTAATCAAGCAAAATTTTAAAAACAACAACAACAAAATAACTGAAAAAAATTAAATAATGTTGAAGATTACATTTATATATGCATTATTGTGCAAAAAAAGTAATTCCATATCTGGCTAAACATGTTTTGTTGATAGTTTAAATGAAAATAAGAGAACACATTCATCTTTAGAAAACAAACTTCTGCACAATTTTAATGCACAATTCCTCCTTATTAATAGAACTGAACATTTTGGTTAAAATAAACGAGAAAATGCAGCCTACATAATAAATATATAAAATCTACATAAGTCATGTGCCCAGTTGAGCTGAACCAGCAGTCTCCAAACTGTATTGTACCTGTTCTCATTTTGTCAAAACCCTGTGGATTTTTATTAGCCTGGTCATACTGTGGCCTAAAAGAAAACACCAGCACATTTGTAATTCATAAATTTATTGACTAGAGGTGCACTGATAAGGAATTTTCTGATTTGTTACAGAAACCCATAAGTAATAACTGATGGATCAAAATTATTTCACCAACAAAGGAGTTAACATTAGAAATAAAATATGAACAGATACAAGCAAAAAACTACACAGGCACAACCAATCAAAGTTCTAAATATTCAGCTAAGCTAACAGAGATCCTGTCACTCGCCTGTCTCTGCATCTAAAACAGCTGGCATTACTGTAATGCCTTGTATTGTCCTTTTTGGAGTTTTCATTACAAGAATGTGTAACACTAAATACGACACATGCACTGTTTTCACCATCAGACAGACACACCCACCCACACACCACAGTCTTATTATTGACCACTGGCACCAGGACATACACACAGTAGAGAGACAGTCTGCCAAACTGTGCAGAAACACAGACTTGGGGAGGAGGATGTCCCCTCTGCAGTTCTTTGTGTTCGAGTACAAAGCCAATCTTTAAGAGGCTGATGTGAGACTTCTCTGACTGCAGTCTGACATTTTAATCAGAACAAAAAGAGAGAGGAAGAGAGACAGTGTGGAACATTCAGTTACAAAGCTTTCATTATAAAAAGGGGCCCAGAAACATGTGCCACTCAGTTACGAATCAAAAACTGAAATACTTCTACATAAAAAATTAAAAACCTGATTAACTAAAAACAGTTTGCGATGAAAATCTGTTGTTCTATTGGAATTCACATTATACCCATTACACACATTACAGTCATTGATGGCCATTACAGTCAGACAGGAGCCAGTAGAGGGCGCTGTGCAACCCAGAAGGTTACTCTTGCTGCAGTGATTGCTTGTGCTAAATATCGGCCATATTACGGCCATATACAGATCAGACGCTGAAGCGGCAGTCAATCGCACACAACAGACTCTCTACATGATGCGCCCGTCCACCTTGAGGACTACATCACACAGGACAGAGTGCCAAACCATATCCAGACAAACAAATTCCATACATTCATATACACACACAGAGACATATACATCATTCAGTGTAGCCAATTCACCTGACCTCCATGTTTTTGGACTGTGGGAGGAAACTGGAGTTCCCAGAGGAAACCCACGCAAATACAGGGAGAACATGGAAACCACCCAGGATCAAAATTAAAATAAATAAATAAATTAATTAAAAAAAACATTTGTTTCTGCACTGCTGAGATACAATTGCATAGCATGTATTATGGAATGTCAAATTTTCTTTATTTTCCTGAAGAATTTATGCACAGTGGGCTTGACATGGCTTAAAAATTACATTTGAAGTAAGGATGAGGGGAGTCAGGAGAGTTTGACTTTTTTCCAAATATTAAAGCATGTTACTTAGTTTTGCAGTACTAAATAACTCTCTCTGAAAGCTCAGTTCAGACTAAAATCATAAAGATCAGATCAAAGCAGACACCTGTAATACTGACTGGGTGAAACAGTTCATCAATAATTAATCACCACAAAGTTGTACAATAAACAAACTAACCATACATCACATGGAACACTCATTTCCTGGGCTTGTCTTACACACCTGACTGATCTGATAAGAAATGAACACTGGACTGCTTAAATCAAAGGTTTCCAGCCCTGGTCCCGAAGAGCTACACACCTCAGAGACCTCAGATGCAACACAGCCAACTTTGAAATTCAGATATTTTCCAATTATTGCACCTGTTGTTTCTATTTAATGATCTACCTTTAGAGCCAGTACCTAGTAACAATTGAAAAATCCAATCCAACTCAGCCAAGACCTCAGGAAATAAAAATGCTGTATGTACACAAGTCTGGTTGCTCCATAGAAGAAATATTCAAGTAACTAAAGTACTACAAGCAACTGGACAAAACTGTATGGATGCATGTATACAAAAAAAAAAATCCAGACTGAAGCCTGAAAATGTTCATCAGAACAAATATCTAGTCTACTGGAGGAAATGTTCAGATGAAAAGTTTACTGCTATTGAATGGCTATAATGCTCAGTATATGTGGAGGGACAAGGATGAGACTTTTAAAAAAAGGATGATGCCAAAGACCAGCATCCAAACCACCAAGAATGGGGGTGGCAACATCATGTTGTGGAGCTCTTGAGCTGGGAAAGGGCTGGTGCACTTCAGAAAGGACATCACAAAGGAAAATTATTTAGAAAGAATAACTAAACACCTCACAGCATCGGCCAGAAAGCTGAGAGTTGGTAGCAAATGGGTCTTCTAGCAGGACAATGATTCTCAGCATGTCTCCAAAATTGTGACAATATGGCTTATGGACAACAAGGTGAATGTTTTCGGCAATTGCCTGATGAGGGCTGAAGTGAAAAAGCATGTCGGAACAAGGAGGCCAACAAACGTTACAAATACACCAGTTCTGTCCAGAAGAATAGGCCACAATTCAAGCAAAGTCTTGTGAAAAGTTAGTGTAGAAATTAACCACAAACAGACTTCGCATCAGAAAATTAGCAGACATGGTCTAGAAAGTTGGTTTATTGGTATGCACGGATCCACAGATACACTTAGCAAGCCCACCAAAAGCTGGGCTATTATGGATTATAAAGGCTGAACAGTATCCAAGTGTATTCACCGCCAATCCGGTCAACAAGACAACAGAAATTTTCAATTTAAGGAAGGAGAGAAATAAAAGAAAGACAGATGCAACAGAAATAGTCAAAAGACAAATGCGACAGAATAGACATTTGAGGACTAACAGAAATAGTTGCATAACATTCTTAATAAAGATTCACAGCAAACATTTCTGTGGTAACGCGTATGCACATTAACTTAAATAACTAAATTGTTACTCACCAACCAACTCATTAGGATCCTTCTTCTCCCCTATTATCATATCCTGTAAAACAAAAGCAGAGAAATAAATGCACAAACTTACAAAATGTATCACCATTAAAGTAAAAAATTTTCACAAGTTTGGCATCACTAAATGGAAGAGGATTGGACTCCGATAGCATCTGATAGATGTTAAGTATGACTGATTGCACTGATTTCCAAACACCAGTAATGTTTTAGGAATACTAAATGTTTTTAAATATTTGATTCCAAGATAAAATTAAAAAAATTAAAAAGAGACTCTTCAGGAAAAACGTAAGATAAAAAAATAATTTAGAAAGTTGTGTCATGTTGAAGACATGTTCTTCATTTTGTTAATCAAGCCTCTGGATGAGACATTTAGATTTGGAGTCTACAACCCCTAATCAGAACAGTATGTAAAACAAAAAAATACATGATGTGCAGTCTGGACAGCATGTTTCATCTTTAGTGCAGAGCTCACAGCATCCAGTTCTTACAAAAAAAAAAAAAAAAAAAAAAGATATGGAATACTGATCACAATACATAGTTCCACCGTGTGATGATCCATCCCTGATGCCCCCGAGACCAGAGAGATCAATGCCACTTCTGCACATGGTTAATATAAGGTTCCTTTTTGCACAGTAAAGTGTCATTTGTGAACTCCTTGTAGCTTGACAAACATTTACCAAAGTAATCCGTCTTGCACATGAGGTTATATCAGCTATCGATGAATGACTGCTATTGATGCTTTCTGGGAGATCAGAGATCATATCATGTGTGTTCAGCTTAGGCTTGTACCTTGCCCTTTATGCACTGATTTTTCTCCAGATTCCTTGAACTGCTTACTGATATTATGCACTATAGATGAAGAAATATGAAAATCCCTTTCAATCTTCCTTTGTTATTAAACATTTCACACACATTTTTTAACAAACTGGGAAGTCCTCTGCCCATATTTGCTCCTCAAAAGACTCAGCCTTTTATGGATACTGCTTTTGTACTAAACATGATTACAACCACCTGTTGACATCACTTGTTTAAAATCACAATTACTTCGATGCTTTACCTCATTACTAACCCTAAATTACCCCAATAAAATTGGTCAAAGTAAATGTAAGAAAGAAATGTAAGAAAGGTTTTTGGATATTTGCATTTTCTATGTTGTCCCAACTTTTTCTCATTTGATGTTGTACATAAAAGGGTTGGGACCATTGAACCTAACCAAACATACTCAAAGTAAAAGTGGACATTATGAACCTTAACCTCAGAGTCACTGTTTCAGCTCTAATCCAGTGTGTCTAACAGCAGGTGCGTGGGGACACCATACATTACCCACATATTTATGGACTGCATTGTGTAAATAGCAAAAAGAGACAAATTGTGGAAAGACTTCTGGACAAACAATGACAACCAATGAAAACATGAAATGTGAAGTGTGTGTTTGTGTGGGGGTGCATATTGGGTAAATCAGCTATATTACATGTTTAAGAATATTTTTGTTATTGAGATTCGTCCAAAAACAGAGCCGTTACTTCCGTTATATCTAAAAATGTGAAACACCACAAAGAATTATTTGGATTAGACATAAAACAAGCAAATAAAACAGAAAAGGTAAAACTGTCCAACAGTCAGGAGTCAGATCATCAGACAGACATTTGTGTGTCTATTTAGAGAGATGGAGGTACAAAAGGTAAAAACTGCAATAGCAGAAAAACATTAGCAGCAGGTTCTGTTAAAACCTTATGACTTATTCAGTATCTACAGCTACGTTCACATTCCAAGCCTCATTACTCAATTCAGATATTTTGCTAAGATTAGATTTGACTATCTGACTGTTCACATTCATACATGCATCTGCCTGTAATGTGAACAAATCCGTCTCTGAAACAAAAAGCATGAGAACAGTGACACGTTCAAGTACATCACCTTGGTTACCAATGACAAAAAGCGCACTTGTACAGGGTTGGCAGGTATGCAAAATACAGTTGCCGATAAAACTTCCAAGGTGGAAGCATGCAGGGTTTTTGCAATAAATAGAATAAGAAAATGAATGACAAAAAAAGATTACTTGTTTTACTTTTAAACCTTCTTAAATTTCTGTGATTCAAATTTTTAGATTTGGGGCTAGTCTCAGCATGCGTAGTGTGGCTTTTTGAAAGACAATGGGTAGGAGAATCTGGCAACCCTGTATTTAAGGGACATATTGTATTAAAACTTGTCAAAACAGACGTATTAGAAGCAGATCTGTGCACCATGTTTTGCTCAGGAGGGCAGTAAACCCTGGTGGGCTGAACATAGTTGAGAAAGTGAACTAAAACCAGCTGGCTGCTTTTGCAGCTCTGTAAGTAAACGACAGAAAATAGCATTGGATCAGCACTACACGCATGCGAGCAAACAAAAAGACACGAAACCCAATCTGACCAGTCACATTCAAGTTGAATGCTCATGGATTGGATATGTATCTAATCTAGAACCACAGTTGAAAGTGACTCAAATCTGATTAGAAACAATCAGATTTTACATGTTCACATAGCCCTGAAAATATCAGATTTGAGTGACTTCAGCCTATTAAGGTGATTGTAGCCTATTGTGAATAATTCAATAACTGCAATGAAACTAATGACTTAGTTTTGTATTCATGAAAATGAGAAAATGATTTATAGACCTGCATACAAACCCTTTGAGTTAAATGGGTTAAAGAATTAGTTTATGCATTTCTGCTCTTATTACAGTACAAAATAGACATTTAATACCACCTAAAATTCTTCAAAAAAAAGAAAAAAAGAAAAAAAAAAAAAAAAAAAAAAAAAAAAAAAAAAAAAAAAAAAAAAAAAAAAAAGAAAAACACACACTAAACATATATCCTAACCAAACATTTCTATACAACCAAGTATAAAGGTCAGCATACCTTGATCAAATTACATATTTTGTTGATTTTCTTCTACACAGAATAAAACACATTGGAGAAAAACAAAATCTAAAATGTGGCATGTGCAATTTATGTTTATTAAAATAATAATTGCGAAAATAATGTGCAGAAAAGATTTTTATTTGCAGAGGTGAATGTATGTGTTACTTATTTTAACTTAGAAAATCATTGTCATTTGACTAGTGTTGTAGTACTTGAGATTGGTCTTGGTCTCGAGACCGCATTTTCACGGTCTTAGACTCGTCTCGGACTCGAGCACATTTTTACTCGGTCTTGTCACTATCTCGGCTTCATGTTTACTCGGCTTTGTCTCGGTCTCGGGACCATCTTTCTTGGTCTTGCCTCTGCACAACATTGTTGGAGCCCTGTATGGTATGGCGTCATATTTGTGCCACAATTCTGAGCAAGCGTGCGCAGAGGTTTTGAGCGAGCAAGAAGAGTTTTGCACGCACATGAACTCAATAGTGTATACAAATCTCTCTCCTGTGTGCTCAACATTTGTGGTCTGCACCTAGCTTCGATTTGTACCGCGCATGAACATGAGCACGTCAGTTTTATTGAATTATTTGAATCAGAGTCGTTTTTAGTGAAGGATGAAAACTTTTGAACTTTATCGATTTATTAAATGCATGTTTAATTGTTTGTTAAAAAGAAGTCGTTTACGTTTTCCACACTTTAAAGGATTATTTACTAAATGGGGGATTTACATAGATGATGGGGAGCAGATGTGCGTTAGCAACAGCAGGGTTGCCAGGTCCCCAACAATCTCCAAACTGATGTCTGATATAAAGCGCCCTATACAACCTGACACCAGCCTAAAATCTAGAGCGTCCAACCACAGATATTATTGTTAGAATTATTATTTTTATTATTAGTAGTAGTAAATATAACGTAAGAAGAACATACCTCCCTTATTCCTTTTCTTTGCCTTTAAAACATCCCCCTCTGTATACTACCTTTTAACTCCCTATGGTTTTATACCACAGTTATACACTCAAAACGTGTTACTATAAATGTTTTTTCACGGCTATGACTGTGGTGTACACAACGAGTTAAAATAGACTGACCAGATGTGAGATAGTGAAAAAAAGGACATCTGGTCACCCTAGTTAAAAGGCAGTGAACAACTGAGTGTGAAGAGCATCAGAGTAGACTTACTAGTATTATATAATTTATTGGAATGGGATCTGAACATATATATCTTTGCATTTAAAACATCCCCTTTTCTCTACTCTAAATCTATATGTTCAGATCCCTTTATTATATAAGGGAGGTATGTTCTTCAATTAATTGAGTATTTTTAAATCACCCCCCCCACCACCACCACACACACATACACACAAGCAGCACTATTGGCTATACTGGTCTCGACACAAGACCGGCTGCCAGTACAGGCTAGGCCGTCTTCTGTGCCGACATGTCCGGCACTTCATCAGTCATAAAGTTTGGATTTAATAATCACAACGAGTTCCTCTGCAAACGTAGTCCTGGAGTTTGCACACTGAATTGTTTTTTTGTGTTGTTGAAGCTATGGTAGAAAAATACTTGAATATGTAATGACTATATGGATTGTTTCTAATTGTATGGTGCGTGAAAACACCTGGCAATGTCTTGAAAGTGCTTGAAAAGTGCTTACATTTAATTTTTGTGGTGGTAACTTTTAGATTTTCTTGTTACCTGTGCAGTTAAAATCCTGTTAGACAGCTTTTTTGAATTTCTGTGTTAATGCACTGTTCTAAAAATGCATAATAAATTTGTTATTTATTTGAATTTTCATTGTTGTTGATTAATTTTAGTATATTGGCTATTTAGTACTGGCTTATCTTTTGTTTAGTACTGGTCTGGGCACAGTGTTGATGTTAGTTTATCTGTAAGGCCTCTCATTTGTTATTTTGGTCTTGACCCGGTCTCGGTGTTCATTGGTCTTGTCATGGTCTCGACCCCTAAATGACTCGGTCTTGGTCTTGGACTCGACTCCACAAAGTCTTGGTCTTGTCTCGATCCTCTGTGGTCTCGGGAAGGTCTTGGACTTGGACAGTGTGGTCTTGACTACAACACTACATTTGACCAAGGCTATGCAACAGAGGTGGGGGACTCGAGTCTCATGACTTGACTCGAGTCAGACTCGAGTCGCAACTTTGAGGACTCGAGACTTGCTTGACTAACGCTGGTGAACGACTCGACTTGACTTTGACTTGGTCTTTATGACTTGAGACTTCACTTAGACTTGAGACAGATGACTCGAAAACACTTGATTTTTTATTTAAATATTTGCAATTTAAAAACAAAGTTAGATTACGTTAGAAGATTTTGTTTTGAAGCAGGATCAGCTTACTTTACAGTGCAGGCAGAACGCTAAACAGCAGCAATAACGAGCCCTTGTAGCACCTCGTTGGAGTGAGGAGGAGACGACATGTTTAATATAATTTTCGTCTGATGCACATGTGAACAGTCAGCTTAAAAACGCACAAAATACTGAAACGTGCAGCTTATTTTCTGAGATAATTAGAGAGAAAGGATATAGCAGGATGACAGAGCAACCTAAACTAATGAAACAGCCCTATATAAAAGTAAACACGTCAGATGCACATCCTTCTACAAACCAATCAGTGTCGAGTGTAGGAAAACAAACACCACGTAAATGATGACGGCAGTACGTGGGCGTGTCATAATAAAAGCGCTCGAAAAAATGCAGTGTGAAAACAAACCTAACCGAACCAAATGTATACAAAATAAACACAAAATGTATACAAAAAATAATAAAACAATATAAATAAATAAATAAATAAACACATGGTTTTTGTATGCCACATGCTATTGTTATTATTTTGTTCTGTTCGTACCTACACTGTCTAGCAACCTTGACATCTAGCAGATGTAAAGATAAGATTGCTTAAATCTGAAAGTTATGCTAAAGTTAAATATTTCTTTAATGTTGTGGCAGAGATGTTTGCTAGTGTGGATATGAACTGGACAAAATAGCATGAATAGTATGTGGCATACTAAAAACATTATGTGAATGTTCTCATGGTTTGATGTAATGTTTTGTAATGTTTGTAATATTAACATTTCAGACATGGTTTTATAGGTAACAGGTTTACATTTCAGGCAATATGTTTTTATTTATTTTTATATACTTATTTTTATTTTATCTACTATTCAGTTGATGTAATACTTTTTTGTGCTCAGAGATGTTCAATAAGAAGCACCTTTGAGAGATGCATTAATAGGTTATGGAGGAATGGCGTGACCCTCTTGATGGGGGAAGTAAACCATTAAGTAAGTTTTGTAATTGTATATTTGAGGTATATTTGATGTTTAATAGGTTTAGTATATGTTGAAGTAAAACTCAGTTTGTATACGACCATCTATATTGATTTAAATGTTTAAACTGGGGTAGATCAGACCATATTTGTATGACTTGACTTGTGACTTGAAGGCAATGACTTGAGACTTGCACATGAGGGACTTACTCCCACCTCTGCTATGCAAACTTATGCACCAACTCTACATTTTCCCATACAAACTAGCACTGAAAGACCAATCATTTTTATAGTGAAATCACAATTTAAGCAAGTTTTTTAACTCACATGATCAGCAATTTTGTATTGTAGCCTATATTATTAAACATGTCTTAAGTTTTAAATGAGGAAATTTAAACTAAGACAGAGTTTGTGAACTTCCAACCAATAAAGTGGACCAATCCAGGGCAAACAAACATCTGTCCACGTGTAGTGAGATCACGACGACAACCTACTGGCACATAACATTCCCTTAATTTTAGAAAATAATCTTGGTTTAAATTACTGTCGCAATGTTAGTGTGAAAACGTGCAATTAGGTATTTACCCCAAATCATTCAACTATGAATTATCCCCTATTTTATATCAACTATTACATGCATTAATATCTTTTGATTGTTACTATCATTTTTTATTACCATCTACTATGATTGAGTATATGTTAAGAATGATTAAGCACTTACAAAGTACAGAAGTTATAAGAGTGAGTAATTTAAGAATAAAGACCCTTATAGTTTCAGGAACGTTACAAATGTTACATTATAAAATGTGGCAGGCAGTGAAGATTAAGCAATGCTCAAATGTTCTAGTTATGCTGTTCTTGTCTCCAGGGTGTGGCTCCAATGACTGCATGTTCTGTCAGTAACAAATGCCCCATTTCTGATGAAACTGCAATCTCAGCGCATGAATTAACTTGCCTTGACAACGTCTCCCCTCTTCCCAGAAATTCTTAATACTGCTGTAACAGCTCAGGGCCATGTCAGTGTACCATTAGCTTGTATCAGTAGAGTATGTTTAAGGAACGAGTGTTGCGAAAGGTATGTTTACTATCAACATTTGCTGAAAAATCATTTAAGACGCTTAAAAAAAAACTTTAAGAAGTAATAGCTACCTCCAGGTAGGAAATTTGGCTTATGAAGTGATTTCTGCTGTACTAGTCAGTCTTCAGTACCTGCTCTTACATGTTTAAAAGCATTTTCATATCTCACAAGAGTACTAGTATAAATTAAACTATTACATATGACATGCATTTCATTCATTCACTCACATAACTGAATTTTAACAGTGATTTCATATTAAAGACTGATTTACCAAAACCCAGACTAAGCCAAAGTCTAGACTAAACTGTGCTTTTAAATGGTGAATCACCAATGATGCCATAACTTACTGAAGTCATGTCCAGAAAAATGGTCCAAAGTAATCTAAGCTTAATTTGCCAGAAGTTAATTTATAGAAGTTAGCTCAGGAATAGTTGATCAGCTAAGATATGTCTGGAGCCCAAATCTTAAGCTTTTAGTTGAGAACTGGGGCTGTGAGGCAATCAAACACCAGAATGGCAGTCATAAATAGTCAAAAATCTGCCCAGTTTTATACGTCAATCAGAGTAGAGCTAATAATATTCACGAGCTCACCATAAAAGGCAAAAAGGCTTTGTATGTATGCAATGTATACAGATCCAACCCAAACCCAACCATGTCAATACAGACAGTTAGAAAAATGCATTCAGTATCCCCTTTAAGACCTCTATGCGGTTTGAGGAGGTGGACAATTTTGGTGATATTATGGGGTATTTTTATATAAATAACTGGGCTATTCTGGTGACTACTGAGCACTTGTTTAGTTAACAATGTTTACCTTGTATTTCCAGTTGTACAATTTGGACTCCAAATATGTCTCGATAAATGAAAAATAATGTATGATTCCTGGGGTGATCATCCCTTTAAAATATCAGGTACTACTTTATGATCTGATTTCATGAGGTTAAATGGGAAAGTGCTCAATTATTGACCAATGTACTTGCACAAAGAAGAATTAAAAAAAAAAAAAAGATTTGAATAAACAGAAATAATATTGCTTAATCATTTAAGAGATTAAGTGGCTTAGACCTGAATGAGGAACAAAGCTCATACAACAATTACACAATTATAAAAATGTAAGCTTTAAACAAAAAAAAAAAAAACCAACCCTGCATATTAAAGCAATTCTACTGCAAAAACTATATATTGTTGAAATATTGTTGGGATAAGACATTAAATCAGCTTTGGGCCTACATAGTACTTTGTATTTTATATTATTCCTATGATAACTTTATAAAGATTCCCAACTTTATCTACAAATGTCTTAGCAGTAGTAGTATAATTACAGTGCAAATATCAGTGGGAAAATACATTACTGTATTAGGGTAATGCGGCTGGTGATTAGTTTACAGATCACTTTCTGTACACTAATTTCAAAGAGAATGTGAAGTGGTGATCATTGACCCCTAAACAGTCAGAGTAGTTTGGGGTTCATCCAAATACCTTTGAATCATCTTGGGGTTCCCCTGAATCAGAATCGTCCACTTCCTATGAAAACAGAAACGAACAGTGTCACCACAATCAGTCACAATTGCAGTACCAAGCCTTCAGACAGTAAGGAAAATCCTTTTCACTATAACAGACAGCTTCTGTACAACTGAAATACTGTACAAGTGTAATTATATGCCTCCTTACACAGTCTTGTGAAAAACTATAATAGCCCATTAAAGAGTTCTTTGAAATATGAACATGTCAATATTGATCTCTCAAACAATACATGTAGACAAAGCTGAGACAATTACATAAACTTTGCAAAAATAATGAAATTGTGACTCATATTTAACAAAAAAGCTGCAAATTAATACTGAGAAAGCAGTTTCATATTATTCTGATGCAATACCCACCTCTGCTTCAGCTTTCAGACAGAGTCTGATATTTTGCTGAAGCACGCTCTGATACAATGTATAATTCATAATGGATTCTATGAGGTAGTTTGCTAGGCCGTGCTGCAGCAAAGTAGCTCCAAATCATTATATTTCCGCCTCCACGCTTCACAGCTGGCATAATGTTCTTGTGCTCAAATGCTGTTATTTTTTTGCACCAAGCAAGTCTTTCATTACTGTACCCAAATAATTCAACTTTGGACTCACCGGTCCAAAGCACATTGTTCCCGGCCTTTGTCTAGATGTTCTCTGTCAAACTTTAGTCTTGCCATGATATTTTTTCAACATCACACGACTCATGAAAATCAAATGTCTGCATCTACAATCTACCAATGAAAGGACTTTATTGGATGATGCAAAACTCATGGACAAACTACAAATACAAGTCCAGGAGATGAGAATGTAAAATTAATGGAAATTGTAATAATACTTCCGTCAATGTTATGGGTCAGTTCATTTTTTTATTTTATCCAAAGCAATATTGAGAAATGGAAATAGAAAATGAGAAAGTAAATAATGAGAAAAAAAAAAAAAAATTATATATATAATGACATAAAAAATGAACACTATGTAATTACAAAAATGAAACATGCCAAAACATGACTATTTTGATGCAAACCTTTCTTGTTATTCAAACACTGTTGTGGAATAAAACTGCCAGCATCATTGTTGTGAATATTAAATATTTGGACTGTAGCACTTGATTATTTAACTATAAACATAAGAAAAGCCTATTTAATTAGTGCATCTCAAACAATTAGAATACAATGAAAAGGTTCACATGTTCATAATTTTGTTAAAAAATGTAAAATGTCATTTTACTCATTACATGTAAAGTGACATTTACACATAAATGGACACACCTTTTTGATATACTAATGATAAGTATGGCTCCAAAATATAAAATTATTAGAATTTAATTCCAAGTGTGATTCATTTACTATTCAAGCAGTACCAACATTGAAACAAAACAAAAAAAGCCTTGAAATATGTCACTTTACAAGTAATGCATAAAATATTATGACTGTTTACTTTTTTAATTAAATTCTGATCAGAAATGTACTTTTTGCTAAATATTCTATTTTGCAAAAACATTTTTAAAGATGCACTAGTACATACCACATTTCATAAACAGCAGTAATTCAAAGCACTTTACAATCTCAAACTAAAAAAATGCCACTTTGTTAGTTTAAACACAAGCAGGATTAAGACATGGCAAATTAAAAACAATGTATAAATGTGAAAAACAGAAAAGTTTTATAAACTCAAACTAAAAGCAAATTATAAAGTTATATAAAAGGCACAGTAAAAATACAACAATTACTGAGACTTAAAGGAAATGATATTGTTACAGTCTGTGAATATATTGTAGTGTTTATTCACTTTGGCTGCTTTGCAGTGAATGAAGCTCACATAACTATCTTTACTTCAAGTTTCAGGTATAGTTCTGGTTCTAGTCATATTTCTAAAGAATTTAATATGACAAATTTCATGAGTACATAGCCTACCCACACACACAAAGAACATTTATCATAATATTTTTAAGTAAGGATCATCAAGCCTGCTTGTGTAACGTGAAAATAGTGATATTTTAAACATCATAATGTACACACATCGCCATCTCCTGGTGGACTGAATCAGCTCCTGCAACAGCTGTAACAAGCTGTTAAGTCCAAAACCAGTCACCTACAAGCAGCTCCACCTCATAGGCAATTTTTTTTAAGGTAGCACTTAGCAGATTTTAATTTTTACTATTAGATAAACAAGCTAAATATGAATTACTCTCATGAGAACGCTACCTTGCCATGGTGGAGAAGCTTGAGTTCCTTTTACAGTTTTTCTCAGTTGATTTGGTTAATTTCTCACATCAGAATTTAAATTCTCAAAACTATTCATTCAACCTCCATATCTCCTTGTCACTTCTGCAGATCATAATAGCTTTGGGTCAGTGGCTAGGACATTATATGCAAAAGTGTTGAACATGTCAATCTCTCAGGCATCATTTGTACATTTCTATGAAACATTTTTGTTAATTTATCCTAAACTAGTTACATTGTTCTCAGGTGAATCTTGGCTTTCAGTTAAGAAGGGGAATTTGTTAATGTTTCGATCAAACAATAGTCAAACAGCTCTCAATGACACCAGATGAGCATAAACAGCTGTACAAAGTTCCATTTCAAAGACATGATGACAGGGTGAAAGAGCTGTGGTACCAGTACGCAGCCTTCAGGTAAAACTCATGCATACTGATATATTTGCTATGGATGAAACATATGTAACGGTTTCTTGTCCAAAATGAACATTTTGTGTACTTCATTACTACTTCTATGCTGTAGTGTATCATAGAGCTGGAATCAGGAGAACCACTCCACACTTTTATACCTGGATGAGGCTTCAATCTTGAAAAAATGCAGAAGGTGTGGTCTAAACATTATTGGTCAAAGAGCTGCCACTGATGTGCCAGGCCAATGAGGAGGAAACACTACCATGTCTGCTGCTTACACATATTCCCATTATAGGGCCCTATAAACACATAGCATTTCATTATATTCTTGTACACCCTCTTATCCCTGATAATGACAGAGGTGTGATGCAAGTGTACCTGCCCAAATATGTGGTTTTTTTGGGATAATGAGTTTTCACCACTGTAACATCAGGCAATTTTTTGCCATCCACCATAGAATGCTGGTGGAGTTCCTCCCACCCTGTTCCCCATCCCTAAACCCAACTGAGGAGTTCTCAGCATGGAGATGGAAGGTGTATGATCACCAGCCACACACCCAGAAGAATCTGCTGACTGCTGAGGATGCAGGTTGTGAGGATATCACAACAGATGTCTGTAGAGGCTGGATTAGACACTCCATGAGGTGTCTTCCATGCATTGCAAGGGAAGATATCCAGTGTGGCCCAACAGAGAGGAGTGTCAGCATCAGTGGCAGCACTATAATTTCTTAAGTTGTTTTGAATGTTAAGAGTAAGTTTCTAATTTTTTAGTTTTTCCTGTGTTATATAGTTCGGCCAAACAGTTGTCTGTCTTTCCTGAATTTCTATCTGATTTTTTGTCACCAAATTACAGTGTGAACAGTACAGTAAAAGAGCATTACTGAATAAATTTTATTCCAGTCCAATTTCTTATGGCCAGTCTCCCACATACAATCATGAATAACTTTGCATTTTGTGTGTAATAAGTACCATTTCAATTGATATACCACAGAATGTGCAGCGTTCTTGTAATCAAGAGCTGACAACATGACCAAGTATTTTGACTGCCTTGTTCATAGGCAATGGCACACAGACTAGACATTATGATATGATGGCAGAGTAGTTGATTGATAAATATTTAATTTAGAGGCAAAAATAAAGAATTTTGAGTGAGGTACATGCTTTTGCATGTATTTCATTGAGTTTTGCTGTTTGCAATAACTGTTTTGAGAAATGCACTTGTTGTGATGCCAATGTAAATCATGATGTGAGAAATGTACCAAATTGACTGAGAAAAACTAATCTGAGAGTGACACCATCTGGAGCTATGCTCCTTTTAGGGTCACCCTTGATGGTAAGATCGAAAAACAAGTTCCAGACAAAGAGTGATCACACCTCCATCCAATTTTCATGAAATTATTTGTTGTTTTGTTTTTTTTTACTTTATCACATTTTAACAATACAGTGACAATACTGACAGCAATAATAATTTTTGCCACTATAATGATATTACATTTTCTTACCATTTCATCTCCATTGCACGCCAAAAAATATGCTTCATTATTAAAAACAAAATGACCAAAGTGTCCTCAAATTTTTATCTGGCTGTGTACACTCATTCATGTAGTGTAGGCAAACTGACCGACGTTCTGTCATTTTCATCGCTGTCCTCATTCTCAGAAGCCTTCTCATCTGTATCTTCTATGCGGAGGATATCGTCTCCATATCCAGCTGAAACCAATCCACCATGGGCTTCTTAAAAACAAACAAGACAGAAGAATCTAATTTATATACAAACATTTCTACAGAAATAAAATGAATGAATGAAAAAAAACCCTGCTAAGGGGTGGGCCAAATTCCTACCCTGACTTGGAATGGAGTGAAAACTAGCTCGTAAAAGCATCATTTTTTTATTACAATGGCAACTGTTGACACTTTCAGTTTTCAAACATTCTTAAACTTTAGAATAAGTCAAGTTAATCAGACAAACAATCTCAACTACTAATCTAAAATCACCAATCAAATGTTTTACATAATCTACTACTTCCTTTTATGCAAACTCCAGATGGTATGGATCTATGCCACTCACCTCACTCAAACACCAGCATATTACATAAATCTTGCAATATCTCCACTGCCTTCCTGTACAATGCTGCATGCAATTCAAAATTCTTCTCTTCACTTACAAAGATCTACATAACCTTGCACCTTCCTACCAGTCTGATTTACTTATTCCCTACAAACCAAATGGCACTCTTAGGTCTTCCTCTGCTGGCCTGCCAACTGTTCCATCTTCCAACCTACAGGGGTATTGTGATCGTGCTTTTTCTAGGCTGGCTCCCCAACTCTGGAACAATCTTCCATCTCATATCAAACAAGCTAATTCTATCTTAAATCTAAACTTATAACAGTTCTTTTCAAGACTGGTTCTCCAACACATCAAGGACTATCTTCCCTCAGACCTTGACCCCCACCAGTTTGCTTATCGCAAAAACAGGTCCACAGAGGACGCTATTGCCATAGCTCTCCACACTTCACTGAACCACCTGGAACAGCAGCACAGCTACGTCCGTATGCTCTTTGTGGACTACAGCTCTGCTTTCAATACCATAATTCCAGACCTACTTATCACCAAACTGGTCAGTCTCGGCCTCCCCCTGCTCACATGTTCCTGGATAAAAGACTTCTTAACCAACCGGCCCCAGACTGTGAGACTTGGCTCCCATCTCTCCTCTACTCGTACGTTGAGCACCGGCTCCCCACAGGGCTGTGTGCTGAGCCCCCTGCTGTACTGTCTCTACACCCACGACTGCAGTCCATCCCACAACAATAACCTCATCATCAAGTTTGCTGATGACACCACAGTGGTCGGATTAATTTCTAGGGGAGACGAGACAGTCTACAGACAGGAGATCCTGAAGTTGGCAGCCTGGTGCTCGGAAAATAACCCGACTCTGAACACCAAGAAAACCAAAGAAATCATTGTCGACTTCAGGAAGCACAGCACTGACCTAGCCCCCCTCTACATCAATGGCAAGTATGTGGAGAGGGTCCACACCTTCCGGTGTCTCAGTGTCCATATCTCTGCTGCCCTTGATTGGAAAGAGAACACAGCAGTCATCAAAAAGGCTCAGCAGAGACTACACTTTCTGAGAGTTCTCAGAAAACACAACCTGGACTCCAACCTACTGCTGATGTTCTACCACACATCTATAGAGAGCCTGCTGACATACTGCATAACAGTATGGTATGGCAGCTGCACCGTGGCCGACAGGGAGAGACTTCAGAGCGTAGTTAAGATGGCACAGAAGATAATTGGCTGCCCTCTTCCCTCCCTGACGGACATCTACACATCACGGTGCCTCAGCAGAGCAAAGAACATCCTCCAGGACAGCACCCACCCGGGCTTTGAACTGTTTGACTTGTTGCCCTCAGGGAAGCGCTACAGGTGCATCAGAACAAGGACAAACAGATTCAAGAACAGTTTTTTCCCCAAAAGCCATCACCACACTGAACTCAAACACTCTCTGACCTCCCCCCAGACTTCTCACCCATATAACAAGTGCAATATTCAAAAAAAAAAACTTAAAAAAAAAAAGTGCAATTTCAACAATGCAAATGGAATAAAAAATCTGTATAAAGTGTAAATTGTAAATATCATCTGCACCTTTTTATTTTTATATTATTGTTATTGCAATAGAGTAAATGTTAGATTTTTATACTTCCTTGTATGTTTGCACTGAAAAAAGGAGTGGCTTTCAATCTCATTTGTACAGATGTATAGTGACAATAAAGGCATTCTATTCTATTCTATTCCACTGTTTATAACAGTCCTGAATCATAAACCAGCTCTCTGCCAAGGCTTGTAATGTTTTTGCCCGTCATGTTTTGTTGCGACTTTTGTTATGTTTCTTGTTCCTATGTCTTATTTTTAAATTATGTAAGTCTTTGAGTTCTTGAAAAGTGATTTGCGAGTATAATGTATTATTATCATTATCATTATTATTATTATTACTACTAGTATAAAGTCAGAGAGCTTTGATGGTCTAGTGTTTTTCTAGTCAGACAGGTATACAAATTCATTCACAGTTTAAAATCCAAAGTTTATTATTACATTTATTTTTTGTGCGTTTACTTTTTAAATTTATCTACAATGTTTTTATGTTGTTGACTTAACGTGAAGATTAGAATATCAGTCACAGCAAGTTATTCTGTGTCTGAAAACACTTCCCCTGCATTACAAAATGAACATTATTTTGTTGTAAGTGAACTGCAAAAGTGAGTACTTTAACAATAATCATAGCAGTTAGCTATGAAGTTTATTTGAAATTTATAGATTCAAAACTCACAGACCATATGCACTATTAGTACATAATAAGACATATCTCACAGTATATAAGAGTTGAATTAAATGGGTAGAATTTTTCCTCATCACATACACATATAAACTGATAGAAACAGAAACAGATAAGTTAGCCTTTAGCTTTAAATGCTAATATTAGCTCTTCTCTGCTGTACTGGTCTTAGCTAGCTGTAATTTGTGACCAAAGCCAGTGAGGACCCAAATCAAACATCTACATGGTAAAATTATTACGTCTCTCAGGTACGAACATTATATCAAAACTGAAGTTTATATCTGTAAACATGTTAATACAACAGCTCTCGGCTAATCACATCTCTGTTCTGGCAACGTTTGACTCGCTTTAAAGAGATTTCTCAAAGATGTATCCTTTTTGTTTTTAGTTAATTTAAATCCTAAAAGCAGTCTCTACCTTGCTCTTCGACGTCGGGCTCTGACTCGGGCTCTGAATCGTCTCCATAAGCTGCTAAAGAGGACAACGGGGCGCTCTTCTTGCTACTCGCCATTACTACACTATATGACCGCCCCAGTGACTCTGCGCATGCGCGAGATTTGCAAACGCTCTCTCAAATTGTGCGAGTTTAATGTTTACGTTATCGTAATTAAATTTAGTACTTTTAGACATTTTCACTATGGTTTCTTTTTAAATTAGATTTTATCATTTCGTTTATATTTTTCGTTTAACTTATTTTGGGATATTTTCTTTAACTCATATTAACTTATTTTCGATTACTTATATTGTTATTTGGTACAATATATAAAATGCACTGTGATCTTTTATTGGGATTTCATTTTATTAAGATTTTGATCTTATTTTGAAAAGTTGTGTTTACTACAGAGGGTGTTGAAATCTCGCGTGATCTGGCTGCCTGCAGCTTGTTTGGTTGCTATTGGTTACTGGAGTTGACTGAGAAACTCCTATACTGTTAGTCTCAATTATAAACGTTTTTCTTCTTCATCATCTTTGTCTTTGTCTTCGTCTTCTTATTCCTCCTCCTCCTCCTCCTCCTCCTCCTCTTCTTCTTCTTCTTCTTCTTCTTCTTCTTCTTCTTCTTCTTCTTCTTCTTATTAGTAGTAGTAGTAGTAGAAGTAATAGTAAAAGTAGTAGTAGTAGTATTACGTATTAAATTAACTAAACTATTAGTATTTAATGTCTTCACTCACTATCAGTTCTTGTTAATGGACAGAATGCCCCCTAAAAGAGTAAAGAGCGGTGGGGCAGTTGGGGGTAAAGGCTGGGATTCTGCCCTCACAGCTGCAGAGTTTGATGAGGTAGGAACACAGAAAACACACATTATAGCTGATATTATAATCATTATAACCATATGTGTTATGTTACATAATGTTATCTAATATCTACGGAACCATGGACCGGGACCATATTGTGAATGGTCAATGGGTTTAGGGTGGAGAGCATATGATAATTATTTGGTCAGCAGAAAACAAACCTGTCTGTATCATTGTGATGTTACTGAAAGGCTGAAGTCTGTTTTGTTGCTGAATCCAACGTAAAATGCATGTATAAATGTATAAAATGACTTATTTCAAATCAAAAATGGAAAGTGCTTTAGGTAGTTCTTCTGTTTTATGCCACAAAACAAAGATAGAAACTCAGAAGAGTCAGCAAAGGCTTTTGGGTTAAACAAAATTAGACTAAACTCCCTATCTGTCAGGCTGTGTATTTAATGTTAAACTGACCATTTGAGCGAAGTACGCGACAGCAGGTTATTAATTGAGAATGTGCGCGAGGTTGGACATTCTGGACGTCTAACTCCGCCTTCCCGCAGCCTGCAATCAGGACTGTTTGGTTTCATTTGCTCTTCTATGAGTTAGTTTAGAAGTACAAACCGGATTCCAAAAAAGTTGGGACACTAAACAAATTGTGAATGAAAACTGAATGCGATGATGTGGAGATGGCAAATGTCAATATTTTATTCGTAATAGAACATAGATGACAGATCAAAAGTTTAATCTGAGTAAATGTAACATTTTAAAGGAGAAATATGTTGATTCAAAATTTCACAGTGTCAACAAATCCCAAAAAAGTTGGGACAAGTAGCAATAAGTGGCTGGAAAAGGGAAATTGAGCATAAAACGAACAGCTGGAAGACCAATTAACACTAATTAGGTCAAATGACAACATGATTGGGTATAAAAAGAGCTTCTCAGAGTGTCAGTGTCTCTCTGGAGCCAAGATGGTAAGAGGATCACCAATTCCACCATTGTTGCGCAGAAAGATAGTGCAGCAATACCAGAATGGTGTTACCCAGCATAAAATAGCAAAGACTTTTAAGTTATCATCATCAACCGTGCATAACATCATCAAAAGATTCAGAGAATCTGGATCAATCGCTGTGCATAAGGGTCAAGGCCGTAAAACTCTACTGGATGCTCGTGATCTCCGGACCCTTAAACGTCACGGCACCTCAAACAGGAATGCCACTGTCAAGGAAATAACAGAATGGACTCAGGAATACTTACAGAAAGCATTGTCAGTGAACACAATCCACCGTGCCATCCACCGTTGCCAGCTGAAACTCTACAGTGCAAAGAGAAAGCCATTTCTAAGCAAGCTTCACAAGCTCAGACGTTTGCACTGGGCCAGGGGTCTTTTAAAAAGGAGTGTGGCAAAATGGAAGACTGTTCTGTGGTCAGATGAGTCACAATTTGAAGTTCTTTATGGAACACTGGGATGCCATGTCATCCAGATCAGAGAGGACAAGGATAACCCAAGTTGTTATCAACGCTCCGTTCAGAAGCCTGCATCACTGATGGTATGGGGTTGCATGAGTGCTTGTGGCATGGGCAGCTTGCATGTCTGGAAAGGCACCATTGATGCATAGAACTATGTTCAGGTTCTAGAACAACATATGCTCCCATCTAGACGTCATCTCTTTCAGGGAAGACCCTGCAGTTTTCAAAAAGATAATGCCAGACCACATTCTGCAGCAATCACAACATCATGGCTACCTAGGAGAAGGATCCGGGTACTGAAATGGCCAGCCTGCAGTCCAGATCTTTCACCTATAGAGAACAGAGTGACAAAGAAGGCCCAAGACGATTGAACAGTTAGAGGCCTGTATTAGACATGAATGGGAGAGCATTCCTATTTCTAAACTTGAGAAACTGGTCTCCTCTGTCCCCAGACGTTGGTTGAATGTTGTAAGAAGAAGGGGGGATGCCACACAGTGGTAAAAATGGCCTTGTCCCAACTTTTTTGGGATTTGTTGATGCCATGAAATTTTGAAACAACATATTTGTTCCTTAAAATGATACATTCTCTCAGTTTAAACTTTTGCTCTGTGATTTGTGTTCTATTCTGAATAAAATATTAGATATTGGCACCTCCACATCATTGCATTCAGTTTGTATTCACAATTTGTTTTGTGTCCCAACTTTTTTGGAATCCGGTTTGTACATTTAAACCCATATTATGGAATATTTCAAAACTTACTCATAATAATTCAAGTCGTATGCATATGTATATGATTTTGCTTGTTTGTGGGTGTGTATATAAATGGGTGTGTTCTTCAGGGGTTCTTTAGTAAAGAAAATTGTTCTATATAGAACCATGAACAGTCAAAGAACCCTTCATTTGGATAAAGGGTTTTTTTCCATACAAAAATGGTTCTTCAGACTGATGAGGAAAGTGTTGTAGGTCTTTCTATACAGAACGTTTTTGAAAATGGTTCTATATAGCCCCCCAAAGGGTTCTGCTGTCAAGCTTGTAATAATAGAACCCTTTTGTTGATATATAGAAACATTTTCAAAAGGCTATATGTATAGAACAATATACAGCACATTCCTCCTCAAACTGAAGAAACCTTTCATCATGCAAAGAACCTTTGGGTTCTTTTAATGTTCATGGTTCTATATAAAACAATTTTCTTTAGTAAAGAACCCTTGAAGAACCATATATAACCAGAATACTAATAAAAAATTAACTTGTGGATTCATAATAGAATTGTATTATCTCATTGTCTTAATATATATTTTTTTGTTTTGTTTTTCAGCTTCATATAAATAGATGTTGTTTATGAAAAAAATTGCATTATGGAGATGTGTGTGTTTTTAGGAAAGTTGGAGAGCCACTTTATGTATTGTGGTGCCGGGCAGTTTTGAAGATGAGTCGTATGTAAATGCACTAAAACGGGCCGTCCAGCAGCCGCTGAGAAAACTTTTCACACTGCTGTCCAGAGAAAACATACTGGAGATGGTAGAACACTTTCCCCTTCTTAGAACCCTCTACCCTTCATGTTCACTCACTGTTCAGTTCATTAGATACTCCTATCATGTATGTCCATCTGTTGCTACACAATTTATTTTCCCCCTCTACCCCATTCAGTGGTGTTACTGGGATTAAAGGCTGAAAGATATTTATTAGTAAATGTGTATTTTTACTGATTTTCTTTACATCTGACAGATCACTGAACTGGGGAACCCAAAGACAAGGAAAACCAAAGACCCTCCAATGTTTTATGAGGTAATTATATACATTGTAAATAATACACACATTTGTAACATGGAGCTATAGCAGGAAAAAAGATGCAGTGTGGGTATCAGAAAGTGGCTTTATTGACAAACTCAAACATATAGCGGTGAAACAAATTTGACTATGAACTAAGATAACTCTTGACATGAAGATGTACATACCTGCACATTCCATGACTGACCAAGGACTCTGAAACATGAGGGAGCTATATAGCATGCTTTATTAGACATGGGATAACATGGCAGGACTCTACAATGACAAGACGTAACTGGGGGTTGAGACATGATCAAGACACGTGGAAGGCTTAAACAAACAAGCACGTGGAGACAAGGACAGCATGTCTGAAACATAAACAAAAGCTCATGGCAGGATGACATGAAGAGGGCGGTGACATGGAGACATGATGTGAAACTAAACAAAAGCACATGGAAAACATAAACAAACCCAGAACACATGGACAAAGACAAAGATATGGACGAGGCAGAGCCGGGGGTGTGACAACAGTCATATGAGAATACTATGACATATCAGATGCCATGTAACCAGGTTAACTACACATATAAATTAGCAAGCAGACCAGTCAATAGTAGCAGAGTGCAAAACAATCATCATGGGCAGAGGATGCAAGCTGACTGATGTCCAACAGGACATGATAATATAGTACTGGATTCAGGGCCATAGAAACCACTAAAACCATAAAACTGTAAAAACAGTCAATTCATAAATCACTGTTTTTGTGATGTTACATAAACAAATACTGTACAGAAAAAGTTAGAACAGTATTACTTATTTCATTGCAGACAGTTTGAATCCACCCAATGTCATTTAATTTGTTAATAGTCCTGCATTTCAGGCCTGCAACACATTCCAAAAAGGTGAGATGTTAAAGCATTTGTCACTTTGTAATCTTACCATTTCTTTTTACTACATTTAAATGTTTTTGCACTGAGGATACAATGCAAAGAAGTGTTTCACATGTTATTTTGTAATGTTCTTCCAGCACATGTCTTAAATTGCAACAATATGAGGTTGTTGTTGCATATTTTTTTTGTTCAAAAATTCCCAACACATTCTCTTTTGGGGTCAAGTCAGAATTGCAAGCAGACCAATCAAAGTACCTGTGCCCTCTTCTGTGCCTCACTGATACAACCCCATACCATGATATAACATGGGTTTTGGATTTGATACTGATTATAGTCTGGATGGTCCTATTCATCTTTGGCCTGGAGCACTTGGCGTATATTTCTTCCAATAAAAATCCAGAATAACGATGCTGCTTCTGTACATGTTTAACATAAGGTTACATTTCTTTTTCATTTTTTTTTTTGCAGATAAAGTTTCAAATGACATTTGTGGAAGTAAATCCATACTGTATTGCTTGATAAAGGTTTGCCAAAGTAATCACTTGCCCATGTGATTATAGCAGTTATTGAATAATGATGGTTCTTGATGCAGTGCCTTCTGAGGGATAAGAGATCATATTGGAGATCCTCTGCTGATCTTTGTTCCTCAGACCTTTGTGGATGCTGCTTTTGTACCAAATCATGATTACAATCACTTGTTGACATCAGCACATTGATACTTTGAAATCACATCATTACTAATCCTAAATTGCCTTCATTCCAACTCAGAAATTGATATATACTGTATATTACCAAATAAATATGAATAAGAATATTATAACAAATAAAGATATTGATCAGACAAAAATATCCTGGGTTTGTGCTGTCTGCAATGAAATTAAGATAAAACAATCTGATTTGGGGTTGTACATTTACATATAAATATTCAGCCAATAGGAGTTTAGGCCTACTGTTTTCATAATAAAGTGTTTTAGCACAGAACATGGCAGGCAGTCAGAACAAAGAACACTTACAGATACCAATCTTAAAGAAGTGAAGAGAAACTTATAATGTAAACATGAATTATGAATGTTAGTACTGAAACCCAAACATTATAAGTGGTTATTGTGGGGAAAATAAAATGAACAAATAAGGGTTATGGTCCAGTTAATTCAAATTAAATGAGGAGTTAAAAATTAAGAAATATAAAATTGTGTTTGTGCAGGTTACAGAGTTGGCAAGGTCAGTACTTGATGTTGGAGAGGAACTCTCTGTAGAGCTAATGGCAAAGTTGGTGAAATTTCAACTGCTGAGTATTAAGAGCAGTGATCAGCAGAGGAGAGCCACATTGCAAAAGGTAAGAATTTCAAAACCTGCAAGAATAGTGCAATAAGGGTTAATTGTTATACAGTTTATAATTTTATAAATAATGTATCACTCATTGGTCAAACAGTATACAAACAAAGAAAAATTAGGAAAAAATAGGGTAACACAGGGCTATACAGTAAAAATACATTACAGGCTAAGTTGATTTAATAGAATAAACTGATAAGTCTCGGGAGATATGGACATGTATGGATATGATTTGTTTTCTAATGTCATTAGGCCATGGAGGTGAAGGCTAAAGCTAAAGAAGGTTCAGTGTCTGCTACTAAAGATAAAAACGAAGTGGTTAAAGGCTCAGCCAAAGGTGAGAAGAGCAAGAGGGGTCCAGAGCCACCTTCCACCAAAGAGACCAAACTCAAACGCAGAGGAGAGGAGGACAGCACAATCAATTACATAGGTCAGTTCTAAAGGTCAATAAAGAAAGCATTAATAAAATTATAGTACTGTTAATATTTTAAATTGATTTATTCAGTGAATGTTTGAGGCTTGATTGACAATAAAAAGTGGTTATTTAACACCTAATGTAATAAGCATCTGTGAATAAGCATTAATCCCCAAGAATGAGAGTAATATAACTTACTCATTAACAAGCCATTAATTAATGATAAATAACTGTGAACAAATCTTTAGTTCATGAGAATTTGAACATGAACAAATGCTTATAAATGACAGTTTATGTAGCTACTAATGATTGTATTCATTTTTGCAAATGTTAACAAATCATTAGTAAATCTTAGTAAATCATTTGTCAATGAAATTCTCATGAACTAATGATTTGTTCACAGTTATTAACCATTAGTTAATGAGCTATTAATGAAAGTTATTATAAAGTGTTACCCTGATAAGTCCTTAAAGACTAATGCTAAGAACGTATAAGTCCCCAAGACCCCAAGAACATGTAATTTTTGAAATGTGAGACCTGTAAGCCCTCAAGACTGAGACTAGGAATCAATATTATGTTTCCAAGACAAATAGTATTCAAGACCAAGGCTAAAAATCTGAAAGTCTCAAAGATTGAGACTAAGAATTCTCAAGTTCTCAAGATTTATTTTAGTTTCAAATATTGTGATTAATAATCTATAAGTCTCCAAGACTAAGACTAAGAATCTGTTTTCAAATCTGAGACTAAAATATGCATATCTTAAAGTCGAGACTAAGAGTGTGTAAGCCTCCAAGACTGAGACTAAAAATCTGTAAGGCATTAAGACTGAGGTTCTGTATCTGTAATTCCTCAAGACTGAGTTTGAGAATCGCATGTCCCCAAGACTGAGATACAAATCTGTAAGCCCTGAGGTTAAGAATCTGTAAGCCAATTATATAATTTTCCTGTTGGTGCTCTATGTTTGTTTAGATGATGAACCTGATGATGGCCCTCAGCACTATGTCATCATGACTGGTTTTCACCAGGCACAGCTAATCTCAGCTTTAGACTCTTTGGGAGTCCATGTGTCCACCGTTATTAGACTGCACTCGATGTGGGAAGATGGAACACTTACTCCTCAGGACCCAGCAGGGACACTAATTACACATGTGGATCAGGGTGAAAACACTTTTTTTTTATGAAAAGAATGAGGAACAGAAAAGTCCATGCTCATGTAAACCTTTAAATTTGGAAAGTTTAACTTTAGCTTAAAAAGGTCAATATCAAGAAATACCAAATTAAAAAAAAAATTATTTACCTCCTCCTATTTTCTTTATCTTTTCAGAAAGTCCATGTCTGGTGTTAAATCAGGAGGTGGATGTCTTCTGGATGCAGTTGGACAGAGTGTTAAAAAGTTCTGGTGTTGGGTCCAAACTCCAGGATGTAGCGAAGCTGGACTACAATGTAGAACAGAGTGTGCTGTCCAGTAGTTTGGATAGCACTGATTTAGAGGTAATCTAATACATACTGATATGTAAATGTTCATTATGTCAAATTAATGTAGTAATAACATATTAATGTGACAAATGTTTTAATACTGATAATCTTTTCTAACACAATTAACACATTTTTATTTTTAGACTATGTGTGAATGGTTTTTAAATTTACTGTTTACTGGTTTAAATCTGCTGTCAGCTGAGGGTTTTTCCACCACCAGAGGAATTACTGCTTGTTCTTGTTCACACTGCACACATTAAAACTAATGAGTGTGTAGAATCTGAGCTTTCTATGTGGTGAAACACCTTCTATTGCTATATAAACAGGGCCTTACTAAATTAATGGGAAATTTGCTTAATTTCATTTACCTTGATTTTCAAAGTGAATGGTTGCTTACTGAGTTTAATTTAAGGAAAAATTTCAGCTAATACAGTACAATTTCCCACCATCAGCATGTAAAATGTTTTGTCAATACCCTGTCCTGTGGAAACGTTTTTTGCTGCTTTAGTCTTCAACATCTTAGACATCTTGACTAAGTAATTAACCTGCTTGTTGTAGGACTAGTAAGACTGCCTCATATACTGGAACCAATGAACAGAATGCACTTGAATGCTACGCAAATGAAAAATGACAAATCACTAAGCACAACCAATGCTTAACACCATACTGTGCTTAAATTTGGAATTTCACAGCAAATTATATATTAATAAAAAGCAAATTTTGTGGTCTGTTACACACTGTAAAAAATATCCGTGTTGTTTCAACTTAAAAAAGTTAGTGTTCATGCTGCCTTAAATTTTTAAGTTAGGTAAACTCAGGAAACGTAGTTAGTAAACATATAAACATGAAATATTGAGTTATCACAACAAATTCAGTGCTTGGTAGTCATACCAACTACAATATTTAAGTTAGGTTAATGACAGGGCAAGTTCATTTTTTACAGTGCACAATTTTCATGGTTGTTGTCAAAAAGCACAATTTCTGTTTCATCTGTCCATGGAACACACTTGCAATCAATGTCTCAGTACTGTTCAGCAAACTCCAAGCACTCCAAACACTCAAGTTTGTGGTTACATTTTTTTGAAGTTCTAGTAATTTCTGTACCAATTATTGTGGCATGTGTGGTTTTGTTAAAAATAATTATTTCTTAATGAGGGATTTTATTTAGCTCAGAATAAATTTACTGCAGTTAAAGTCTGATTTTTTCTCATTTTTTTTTACAATATCAGATTTTGCTAATTCAACACAAGGTTATTAAGAGCTTTTGCTCATTTTTACTGGAGGTTGGCAGTAATTGTAGAGATGTCTGTACCTGTTTGTCAACAACACAGTTTTCGTGTGTGTTTAGAAGGTGGGCATGGCTATATATGAGGGTGTGGCCTGTTTGC
The DNA here is from genome assembly GCA_036984385.1 of Crenuchus spilurus. Taxonomy (NCBI): domain Eukaryota; kingdom Metazoa; phylum Chordata; class Actinopteri; order Characiformes; family Crenuchidae; genus Crenuchus; species Crenuchus spilurus. The sequence goes on along the minus strand of BRDA01004087.1, from coordinate 2,334 downwards.
TGTACGATAGTTTGGATTGGCGGAAGCAATATCAGCACTATCTGGGCAGCCTGAAGCTGATTCACATACCACAGGCCAACAAAGCCGAACAACCTGCCAAGGTACAGTCCACTGCACATACAATCGGACACCAGCTGTTCTCTGACAGTACTAACTGTACCTAAAACGTTCTGCAGCTGTGATAATACTGTACGAAAATGAGCCAAAATAGGCTAATAGCAGGGTGAAATGTACACTACTATGTTTTATAAAGTTTTTTTGTATTATTTTTTAGGCAGCACAAACAACAAAGAAGAAACCAATGGCAGAAGAGAATTCTAGTATGAGAGCATCTTTCTTGTTTCCTGTTTCTATACTGTAATCTCAATGTTGCTAAAGGCTTATGCATGTATTTCTGTGCATCCCACTTTGTGAATAAGTGCAAGCATTGTATGTAAACATTCGCATAGCTGTCTGTCCCCATACTTGAAAGTTTGTGCACTAGGAGGCAGCACCCAAACCAGAATGCACAGTAAATGAACAACTCCAGATCTTTGCCTAATGTTTGTCCTTTTTATCTCTAAGGGTTAAGGCTCACATAATTGTTATTGTAGTAATGATTTACTCAAGACTGATAGATGCAAGTCTGAGTCAAGATCAGGACTTTTACTAGTCAAATCTGAGACTGAGACCAGGAGTGACTGAGACTGAGACAAGATCAAGATCGGATTAAGATTTTTTGCACCATACAAAAGTAAAAAGGAGATTTTTAAATTTAATTTGTTTGTAATTCATTGTATAATCAATATTATTAATTATGCATTATGCATCAGCATTTGGCAGACATTCTTATCCAGAGAAATGTACAGTAGTGCTTTGTTTCCAAGAGAATCATCTCAGCTAGTACAGACACGTTAGAGTTGAGATCACTATTCAGTTCAGACAGTTCATACAAAATCATTACTAATTCCTATATATATATAAAATTATGACTTTATTCTAGAATAGTGTAATGCCCTGCCCTGCACCCAGTGAGGGGGTAGGGGACTAACCGCGACCCTGATAAGGATTAAGCGGGTGTGATAATGGATGAATGGATGGATGGACTTTATTCTAAAAGTGCAATTTTATTTATTGATAGATTGATTGAACAGTGGTCTGAAAATTCTGTCCTACATAACACATAAGTTGTTAAACACACAGAGAAGTTTCCAACTGCAGCCCTGCAGACAGGCCCCTGGCTGGGCAAAATCACTGTTATGGATGGAAGAAGTTCTCTGCTGGGCTTCTCCATGCCACACCACATTGCTGCAGTTATCCAGGCCAAAAGAGCCCCAACTAAATTTTGAGTACTGTACATGCTCATACTTTTCATGTTCATACTTTTCAGGTTTTTTTGTATTGGTCTTAACCAATATTCTAATTTTCTGAGATACTGAATTTGGGATTTTCATTAGTTGTAGTTATAATAATCAAAATGAAAAGAAATAAACATTTGAAATATATCAGTCTGTGTGTAATGAATGAATATAATATACAAGTTTAACTTTTTGAATGCAATTACTGAAATAAATCAACTTTTTCATGATATTCTAATTTTATGACCAGCACCTGTATGTACTCACTAAGTTGCCAGTGAGCTATGCACAAAGTTCCAGTTTCTGATATGAGCAATGTGGGCAGCTGCCCAGGGTGGCATCCCGTCAAGGGTGGTACTTTGCCCAGGGGTGAACAACCACTCTCTCCCGCACTGGGGTTTGAGTGGGATGCTGGAGGGATTGGTCGCCCATGGCATCAAATAGGCTAGGACCGCTCTTGCATACACATGTAAGCTTGAAACATCTAACACGTGGGGATAAGGAATAAGGAAGGGCCTAAGAGTAAAATACTTACTTCTAAAATTAGAAAAACCTAAGATTAGGGTTAGAATAAGAATATTAAAGACTAGAGTACATGCATATTTTAATTCGCTGTCTTTTTTGTTGCAGTAGAGTCAGAGCCTACAGTGGTCAGTGTGGAGGCAGATACAAGACTGTATTCAGATCTGTTGGATTGCATTCCAGCTGAGGTCATTTCTGTACCTCTCATATTGCACTGCATATTGGAACAGGTGAATGCAATAAAAATATATATTGTGAATTTATGTGCACTTTTGTGTATTCATCTTGATTATCATAAAATTATTATCCTGGTATGAGGAGCAGATTTTGTCTAAAAAAAGTTAATATATTAACATTTTGAAGAATGTAGGTGTCCTCGTAAGGAATCCTCTGCGGAATTTTGCTGGTTTGTGGGTTAATGTTGTTTTTATTCATTATGCAGGTTATAGCCTCAGAACAGGAAAGTTCAACTGAT
>BRDA01004083.1:29138-39152 GCA_036984385.1 Crenuchus spilurus | reverse complement strand
GGTTACATCGTCATCGGTTAAGTAGGTAGGGGAGGTATTCCTCCCACTTCTGTTCGTGTTCGGAAGAGGCAACGCACACTACACCGGTGGCGGAGAAAAACTTGATGATGTGGCAGTGACCCCTCGGTTGTGTGAACCTCCTACGGAGAAGGCTTGTGCTTGTCTTCACCCTCCTTATGGAGGGGATGGATGAATTGGCTACTGCTACATTGGGAAAGAGATAAAAAAAAAAAAAAAACTTAGAAACAAAAAATAAAATAAAAAAACAGAAAGATTTATGTATTTGTGTATTTTTCAGGATCTCTCTGCAGGAGGAGACGAACCGTATGTCTGCTAATGCTTTGGCGATTGTGTTTGCTCCATGCATCCTGCGATGTCCTGACAGCATAGACCCTCTGCAGAGTGTACAGGATATTAGCAAGACAACTGCGTAAGAAACCCACTGGCAGGTTTTGTTCTGTATGTCTGGAAATCTGTATCACACTTAGCATATGTTGTTTATTTCCTTTTTTAGCTGTGTGGAGCTAATCATCTGTGAGCAGATGAATAAGTACAAGGTCAGACTGAAGGACATCAGCACTCTGGAGTTTGCTGAGAGCAAAGCCAAGAGCCGCCTCACACACATCCGGAGGTCTATGGTAAGAGCATTGATAGTAAAACGTTAAGAGTGCTGATCTAAGATCAGATTCCTTCCTCCATTCACACCAATCATCTTGGCATCCTAAATCCAGAACTGTGCCAGAAACAGCTTTGAGATTATGGATAGATTGTGAATGATCACATGTTTGAAGAAGTACCCATCCCACTAACCCTTCTTTCCCCTCTCCCACCTCTCCCCTCACCTTCCCCTCCTTCAGAAACCAGTACTAATTGCTGTTAGGTTTATGAGCATAACCAGAACTGCCACCCCGGTATGTATGCAAGAGCACTGTGATCTCTAGACCCTGTGTAAGTCTTTGTAATCAGCATCAGTGCATCGTCGCCAATCTTGTCAGTCATTCATCGTCTCGTCGTCTGTCTGGTCTGTAGAAGATGTGAAGATCGAAAAAAGTGAACACTTAATTTATGGTCTTTTGTACAGTAGGCATTATGTTGGCAAGCAAGCCAGTTGTCCCTGTTCCATGACTTGTGCACTGGTGGGGTACAAAGTTGAATTCATGGGTTAAAAAGCTAAAGTGTTTAAAGGGCGTGGACACAAGATTCTGTGGGCGCCCTAATAATTCATTTGGTAAACTAGTTTATTGCCTCAGCAGGCACGTCATATTACTTTTTTGTTATTTTATGTTCTTTCTCATACCTATAATAGAATAATCTGAGTGCAGCTAACTGCTGCCTAAAGCTGAGCCAGTTAGTTACCAACTAATGAATCCAACTTGGTACTACCAGTAGAACTAGTCTGCACACCTCCCTAATCCTCTCACTAATTATTATGTTTGTTGTCTTATTTCTTTTCTTGCTTTTGCTTCTTGGGTCAATAATGTGCAGCCAAACACAGTTAAAAAGGTAAAGCTCTATGTGTGTAGGTCTTTGTCTTTGTTCAGTGTTCTGCCCCCTGCAGGTGTATGTGTCTTCTGTAATCTTCACTAAGTGAATTCATTTCAATAGTAATAATGTGAACAAATATGGGTTTCAAAAGGAAACTTCTGAGAGCTGAGACTTAATAAAAGTTAATGTTTATTCATTTGCAGATGTTACATCAGAAGTAAACAAGATGGGCTACACAAAGAGCTAAGATATGAAGGAAGGCTCAAAACAAAATAAATTTAAAAAACTTAATTTATTTGTTATTGAGACTTATAATAGTTGTTATCGAGAATAGTAATAACTAATAAAAACAATAATAATAATAATAATAATAAATAATAATACATTATTATTATTATTATTATTATTATTATTATTATTATTATTATTATTAGGAAAATAGTAATATTAATAAATAACTGTTACATTTTTCAGTTTCATCATTTCAAAGCAAAAATACCAGATTTGGTCAAGGCTCTTGACATTGCGACAGTAATGGTGTCAGCGTGGTGTGGAAGAGACGGATGCAACAGTGGTTTTAAAAACACAAGACTTTATTACAGAACTAGACACTAGACTAAGTATAGCAAACAAAGGCTGTGGTAACAAACACTGATGACAATATAAAATGCTATGACAACAATACAAGGTAGACAATACAATGACGGACAAAGACTGTGAGACACAAGGGAGCCTATATAGCAAACATAATCAAAGCCTGGATAAGGGGCTAGGGCTGTTCAATGACGAGACATGACGTGGCTGGGGCAGAGAAATGACACCTGGACAAAGTAAACAAACAAACAGCACATGGAGACAAGACGGGGACGAGGCTGTGGCAAGAGGTTTCACAAATGTCACCATATCACTCAAAATTTCTGTTTCCAGTGTTGCTGTGCTCTTTTCATTTGTTAATTCCACATTCTATATTATAGGTGGGTGTCATTTTAATTGATGAAGTCTGTCGTTTGTCTAGAATTTCAAATTCCTATCATCTTCTGCTTGTTTGTAACTAAAGGCTATGCATTTTGGGTCTTCTCTTTGTCTGTAAGGGTAAAGGCCGGTTGCGAAGAAGCAGTCACCACACCCCCTCTCCACCCATGAGCCCACGATCTCCTGTCTTAACCGAGTGTGAGGGTCCAGATGAGGAGGGGGTGGAGTCAGGCCTGAGTGACCAGCAGCAGGCAGCAATGCAGCAAGAAGAGAAAGTCCTGACTCAGCAAATAGAAAACCTGCAGAAAGAGAAGTCAGTGTCTTTCTGTCTTTCTACTACCATCTCTGTCTCTCTCACATCTATATTTCAGTCACTTTATTTTGAAGGTTTGTGTGTGTGTGTGTGTGTGTGTGTGTGTGTGTACTACTGTCAGAAAAAATGACTATACTGTCCAGTATTTGACATTTTGATTGCCAGTCTTGCTTGTACTGTGTGTGTTGTGGTCGTAATCGTCCTGTCTGTGACTTTGTAGGGAGGAGCTGACATATGAGATGTTGGCACTGGAGCCTCGTGCATCAGATGATGAGATGCTGGAGTCTGAGGCTTCTATAGGAACTGCAGACAGCTCAGAGAACATAATGGCAGAGCAGGAAGGAGCTACATCAGAGGGCTGGGGTAAAACTTCACAAATAGTTACTGACTATTAAAACTGAATGTAGTTAAACATTTGTCAACAGTTAAGTGGTATACATGATATTTTACATATTTGGATTTCTTAGTCAGCCAATTAACTTAAGCCTAAAGTCAACCATTTCTAATATGAGAACTAAGGTATGGTGCTATTGGACAGTTCGCACTTTAGGCTTCAAATGTGCCTCATATTTAAATTAGAGTGAGTGGATGCTGAAAAGTACATACAGGCCATTTACAGTCTTATATTTAAATTGTGAAATATGCAAGTAGTTTTACGAGTGGGGACTGGACACTAGGTGGCATTGACATTAACTTAATGTGGGCATTTTGCTCAAATTAAATGCATTATTGTGGTAAAGGTAATTGTATGGAAAGTACTCGTGATTCTCATGAGTAACAGAATGGGTAAGACTAAAATAAAGCCAAGAGCATCAGAGAAAGAATAAACACACTTTGGGCCACTTGTCTGAACATGTCTGTGATGTAGGAAAACTACTCATAACACAAATCAAATGTGAGCGTTTACACTTAGTCATACCCTGTGCACGTAGAGCGAGTTAGATTTACATACTTCTTAACCCTTTAACATTTGCTTGTCATTTTAGTCATTTGTAGTTAAACTTAACTCAAACGTCATAGTGCCATCTCTACCATTTGGTGTAGGTATGTTTGGCTAAAACATCCAATAGAGGTCACTAGAAATGTAACATTTTGTTGTCTGAATGCAAATCAGAAATTCATACCACTAGAAGTAAACCATTTGGTAGAGATGTATTAAAAAATAGGGGGTCTTTAAAAAAATACTGCTTGCATATATTAATGTCACGTAACTTCATGAATCAAACATCAGTTTTCTCAGTCTTGGTGATGATGTTAAAGGGTAGCACTGTTGCCTTATTATTCTGTTATTAATCTTATGACACATTTCTCAGTAACTACAAGGAACTTTCTATTACTTGTTTTGAGACGAATAAGCATGTTATGTAATTACAAGAGCGAGGAGCTGAAGTGTTCTCTCATCTTCTTTGCAGAGAAAAACTGTTCCACCACGCGTTCTCGGAAGTCAGAGTCTAAATGTAGACGTGCTTTGCGGCATCAGCCCGAGTCTCTGGACTCTGTCGACTCTGCTGTGGCCTCTCTGTCCTCCACCTCCTCCACTCCTCACTACCGCTTCCGCTCTTCCTCCTCTGGCCCTCTCTTCTCCTCCCCCTCGGGCGGGGACCACCTTGTACCTGAGCAAGAGGCATCAGAGCGATCCGTGCTGACCACTCGGTGCGCCTCCAGCTCAGAGAAGACACGGCCGAGGAGCAGGGGAAACCGAAGCTGCCCACCTAAGAGCCGCGAGTCTGGGGAGGCAGGGGGCCGACGCAGGGACACTGAGTTTGGGTCAGTGCAGCCTCTGGTGCTGTATGGTAATAATGAGTTTATGGTGTGAAGAGTAGAGGGAACAACCTACAGGCTGAAGCTGGTATTCAGAAGCTCTGTTAGAGTGAAAACTCCTCTCTTCTGTCAAATCAAAGCAGGGAAGTAAGAGAGGGGGGACATGTGGAAGAAGAGGGCCTAGAATTTGGGTAAAGACAGCGAGAGAGACTCTTTAGCTTGAGGCCTTTAGACTGCAGACGCATGTTGAGCTGGAGACTCCTTCTCATTCATTCAGCTAGAGATGGTTAGAGTGATAAAAGAAAAAGCAGGAAAAGAGCATGTAGGTTTGCGGGAGGTAAGCCTGCCAAAGCAAAACCCCTCCCCATGTCTATGCGATCCACCCTGCTGTAGAGAGGACCTGCTGGACTGGTCCTTTTCTCACTGCTTAACTTTAGCTGTCCATACTCATGTTTACAAAACTGAGCCAATTAGAAGTCATCTGACTTCAACAGACTGCACAGCGCTTTGCTACCACTTTTTCTTCACAGTACTGAGATGTCAGTGTTTAGGCATCACTAATGTGCTAATATGTAAGATAAAATTATTGTATTATTCAGAGGGGAAAAAGAAAACAATGTACATAAAAAACTGCAGTGCTGCTGGATGGTCCATGTGAAAAGCGTTTACTTGTCTGGAATTTTTTGCAAATTACAATGGTATGTATGTTTTTTAAGTGTCTTTGTGTCAATGTTGTGTCTCGTGAGCGTGTTTGCTCTTTTTTCTTTCTGTTTGAGACATGTTTTAAAGAGGACAAAGGGAAAGGCAACAGAGAGGTGTGACACTCAAGCAGAACAGCCATGATGTAGCTCTTAACATTCATAGCCATATTCACTATTGAATACATCCAGTTGACATGCTTTGTTCCTTTTATTGTTTGTGAGACCAAATCAGGACTTGAAATATATGTCTTATATTGACTATTTTTTGTGATTGTTTTAAATATTTTTCCTAATATATTGTTTTAATGTGCTATGCCTTTCAAATATATATATATAATGACATGTTTTGTTCTGTGAGCCATTTGTAGTTTTAAGTCATTTTTATTCCGGCCATCTGCAACCACTGCTTATCTCTGTACTGCAGACTTAAATCAAAGTCCTCTTTAAAAATAGACAGATTTCCCAGTAATGTACCACACACACACACACACACACACAGCATTTAGCTTCACCAATAGAGCAAAAAAGACATGGAAATATATCCCAGAAGCTCATTTATCCAAAGTAATCGTATACTTTATCTACAAGCACACTTCAGTCGGTTCATGCTGTACGTTGCCATCATTCTCCAGAAAAGTTCAAATGAAGTTCAGTCCATGTTATATGCTATTACAATGGAATCACATAACCTGCCAGTCAGTATATTGTATTAAACGTTCATTATGGTGTAATATGTCAAGCTACATGCAGCTACGTTCTTCTGTCTCTTGAACATGTGGTAACTTGTAACGTTTCCTTCCTTCTCAGCTAAGCTCTTGATTGAATAGACAGGTCTGTCTGTAAGGTAATCTCACCTTCTGATCCACTGGGCAACACTACGAATTAACCAAACTCGTATTCATCTGAAAACTGGGTCTGTGTCCTGTGTAGTTACGTTTCATTCAGCTACACACCTGTGCACAGAAACGAGAAACAAACAAACAAAAAAAAGACATCCAAGTGCGTGCATTGTGTTGTGTCCCTCATAAGTGAATGTACTGATCACTGGAAGGCATGCTTCACTCTATTCTTCACTTCTTTCTTTGACATCTGTAAAATGACAAACCATGTAGGAAGAGTGTAGGTCAAAAAACACTGTTATAAAGGATATGATTATCCTGTTTGTGATGCTAAATGTTGAATGAATCATTTTGTGTTTTGACAGATTAGATACAGTCTGAAGGAACCAGCTTGTGCATTGATTTTTTTCTCCATTATTATTATTATTATTATTATTATTATTATTATTATTATTATTTTGTGCTCTTATGGGCACAGATGCCTGTGGTGCAAATGTGTATTTTTTCTTTAATTACGAATCTGTTCATGGATGTAAAAAAGAATAGAATGAACATTCTCTTATTAAAAAATGAACATGAATTGTGTTTATCGCTGTAGTACTTTTACTTTAGAGTTGATTATTTAAAAATGAACAAGGACAATGCATTACACTATATACACTATCAGTCAAAACTTTTTTTTCCTACACTGTAAATGAATACTGAAGTCATCCAGACTATGAAGGAACACATAAGGAATCATGTAGTAAACTTAAAAGTGTTAAAGTGAATCTAAACACTTGGAGGCGCGAGTAGGACAGAATGGAGCTAAAGGGCTAAAAACGTTGATTACATTTTTCTTAGTTTTTTCCTGCACAATGTTTTATTCATTTTAGAAAATATACATATATATAAAATAACACTTTATATTTAAAAAACCTAGCAAGAATCACTGTATTTAAAAAAACAAACACCCGGTTTTGTTCTTTAAAATGCTAGCATTTTGGCTACTGAGTGCTGACTGGTTAGAGACTGGATGCACTCATTGGCTAAGCCAAGCTGCTCGTACACAAGGTGTTTTTTTTTTTAACTTAAAACTAATGTTTAAACACAGCCGTTGTTTTCAAAAGGCAGTTTTTGACCCCTGCAGTTTTTACAGTCCAAAAACAGTGTTACGCGGAAACGGCTGAAGCCTATTTTCCGTTAGACCGCACACAAACTCATTGATTGTCTCTGTCATAGACATTAATACATAGACGCGTCGTTGACTGGGTTGGCCCGCTGATGTAACGTAACTCTGTCCGCCATATTGGAAGTGGCAAAGCTGCGCTGTGAACTAATACAAGTGAATGGAATGAACTTCATAAATCGCCTTTCTACAAAGTTATTTAAGCTAGTGCATTCATTCACACATTCAGATGTGCACTAATATACACTGGGAAACTTTTAGGCACAAAAAAATTATTTTGTTTTTAAAAAGTTAGAATGGCCAAATACGATCAAAAACAATTAGTCAGTCTTACCTGTGAAAGGTAATCCCATGTGATCCCGTTTTGACTGTAAAATGGTTCGAAAAACTCCACGCAGCACCTGAGTGCAGCATCTCTCTCATGTTATTTTGGTCGCTTTTGCCACTTCCAATATGGCGGCGATGTTGACATATGAGTCAGCGCTCAATGCCGCGTCTAGGTATATAATGTCTATGGTCTCTGCCGTTTCTTGATAACGTCCCCACTGTCACCCCATATGGCTGTAAACCGGTGTTTTGCAAGTTAGCTGGCCAGGAGTCTGTGTTCACCTGTCGCTGTAAGTAACATATTGGGTGTTTGAATTTGTGTCTGTATTTGGAAGCTTTGGATGAGTTGATTATGTTTAAATAGTAATAGTTAACCCTTCTGTAGTCTTTGGGTCAAATTGATCCATGTTAACTGCTTATTTTAACTCATAAATGAGGTATAATTGTATGTAAATTGGGTCTGTTTACCATACATTCCCAAGAATAAGTGTAAAATTGATGGTTTGAATTGAAGTTGACTAACAAGGTGGGACAAACTAGAAAAACTGCTAGAAAACACAGTGAATTGAAAGTTTGAGTTTTATTAAATGTTCAATTTAATAATGTATTAATATTTTATTAAAATTATTATTTTGTTATTAATAGTTAAGAATATATTGTTAGTAGTAACCAATCATTATTAATATTATTATGTATTAATATTCATTAAAATTCATAATTTAATTTAGGTTCAAGCCTATGGAGAGAGATTAGTCTGAAAACTGTTGACAAATGTGTAAATGATAATCCACAAATTACACATATGTCACAAATACATTTCATTGTTCACAAATAAATATATTACAGTTTGTGTCTCACGACCTGCGATTAGTACAAATACTGTTAAACTCGTAAATGCACATTTCTAGATTTTATATATAAATCATAATTTTTATGTAAGCTGAAGTCTCAAACTTAAAATACCACGTGTGCATTTGTGAATCACGCTTGTTCTTTATTCATTTCCTCTCACCTGTTGCTAGTTTTGAGACTTTGCTCTGGCCTGTCTGATCCACAAATGCGTAAAATCAAGATTTGCAAAGGAGCGAACAAGCCGCCGCTAGAGGGCGCTGTTTATTTGAAGGAATGATATAAAACCCACCCATAATGGACCAGCAAGATGGATGGGTACGTGAAATAACGCTAGTAATTTGAATGATTTATCAAGCAAAGTTAAAACCGTAGGCCAGTGATCCTCACTATTTTTTTCAAAAGAGCCATATTGACAGATCAAAGTCAAGGAGAGAGCCACAATATCACCCCAAGTCACTCAAATAATGGAAAAAAAATAAACAACCCACCTATGGACTACACCTTTGCTCACTGAATATATTGCTCTAGCTCAGGGATACTCATTGCGCGGCTCCCGAGCCACATACGGCTCGCCGTGCTTTATTGGTGGCTCTTGTGACGAAAGTACGTCAGCACAGCCAAAGTATTTTAAAAGCATGCTACAGAGACATATACTGTAATGCGCTTTACATCCAAGCACTTACCCTCTCATTTTGCCTCAATTAAAGTTGGTTCCAAATCGGGGATCCTGTGGAACCTGGCAACACAGGCACTGTTTCCAAAAGCAGGCTGCACGAGACTCTGCTGTTGCCAAGTTCACGGTTTAACACTTATAAAATAACTAATAAAACACTCATGTAACCATATTATTAATGACTTTAAGATAAACAGCAATAATCATAAATCCCTTATAAACAAAATACTAAGTCGTACACTCGTACACAGTTGTTTTGCAATTCGCTTCACACGTGTGACATATTCTGGGTTAGTTTAAGCTTCTAAAGGGCGGGTTTTAGACTGACTTTAGGCTGGATATTTTTGTTGGACCTGGCAACCGTGCAGCAGGGTGGCTACATGGCAGCAGCGATTCTAGCTAGAGCAATATATTCAGTGCGCAAAGGTTTAGTCCATAGGTGGGTTGTTTATTTTTTTTTCCATTATTTGAGTGACTTGGGGTGATAGTGTGGCTCTCTCCTTGACTTTGATCTGTCAATATGGCTCTTTTGAAAAAAATAGTGAGGATCACTGGCCTACGGTTTTAACTTTGCTTGATAAATCATTCAAATTACTAGCGTTATTTCACTTTACCCATCCATCTTGCTGCTCCATTATGGGTGGGTTTTACATCATTCCTTCAAATAAACAGCGCCCTCTAGCGGCGGCCTGTTCGCTCCTTTGTAAATCTTGATTTACGCATTTGTGGATCAGACAGGCGAGAGGAAAGTCTCAAAACTCACAACACGTGAGAGGAAATGAATAAAGAACAAGCGTGATTCACAAATGCACACGTGGTATTTTATAAATAAATTTTAAGTTTGAGACGTCAGCTTACATAAAAATTATGATTTATATATAAAATGTAGAACTGTGAATTTACGAGTTTTTACAACAGTATTT
>BRDA01004083.1:5911-17836 GCA_036984385.1 Crenuchus spilurus | reverse complement strand
CCACTGAAATCCAGTGTGCACTTTGTTTTTCACATAATATTCGAAACCGAACAAAGGTACCGCAAAATATGTGAAAATTGCTCAAAATAGCAAACAGCAAAACTTTTGAAAGGGGTTGTCTTAAAAAAATCTAAATCAGGAAATGACTTAATTGAAAATGGAAGGCTGTTTTAATCATTAATGATTAATGACTATATTGTGGTTTGTTTCTCTCTTCTGATTTTTGGGTTTTCTTATTTTGGTTTATTTTACCATGCAGCACTTTGGTTGACATTTGTTTTGTTTTAAATTAAGTGGTCTTTTGTTTTGTCATATTTAATTGATATTGATGCTGGTAGCATTATGTGTTTATAACACTGTTAATGCTGAGAGAGAAGCTGAGCTGTCCAGAGGTTCAGCTAATATGTATGAAATTTGTGATAATAAAAGCAGTGAATAAATTAAAAGTTAAATTGAAATATTAAAGCAAACATAGTTTAAACTTTATTTTTGCAAATCAGTCAGGTAGATAGAAAGATTTGCCAGAAGCACATTGAAAGTTATGCTGTTTACATTACGCTGACCTGGGCTGCATTTCCTGCACAACGACAGAGGCTAGCCCTGAGCTAACATGGCATGATGTATGATTGTTTCCCAAAACTGTTGGCAAACCTTGTTCGAACCACTGTAGTCCAAACTACAATGTTTCCAATGTGTTCAGTCTAACTTTCACATTGGAAAACTTGCAAAAACTCAAACTTCCAAAGAAAGTATATAATAATTCTAGAGCCTGGTTTAGTGGGATACACCTGTGTAAATGACACAGCAAAGTAAAAAAAAATCTTGAATACACAGAGCGTGTTGTTTGTATTAGTGTTGCAAAGCTAAAAATATGATGACAATTACTGCAAAAACAAAAAATGGAAAGCATTCACATATGGAAACAGGACTGAACCAGGAACCTGCTACACAAAGCCACCACATACTCTTCCAATTGTGAAACAGAAACATGATGACGGTGCGTCATTTCCCTAATGATACATAGCTAACATGGGTTATTGTGATGTTATTCAACAAATGTATTTTCATAAACACAGAAATACATTAATGGCTACATGTTGAAAGGATCGATCGATCGATAGATTGATCGATAGATAGATAGATAGATAGTACTTTATTGATCCCTTTAGGAGGTTCCTTCAGGGAAAATAAGGTCCCAGGTAGGTAGATAAAATATTAATAAAATTGTTGAAAAGTAATATTTTATATACACATACATAAGAATATAAACAGTGTATAAATTATAAAAAATATTGCCCATTAATATTGCACTGTGTATGCTGTGTATGTACACACTCCTGCTGTTTTTACTGTCCTGTTACCCTGTTACTCCTTGTCCTCCCACCCAAAGAGGAGTTATACAGTTTGATGGCTTGAGGGACAAAGGAGTGTTTTACTCTGTTTGTCCTGCACTTGCGGAGGAGCAGTCTGTCACTGAACGGGCTTCTCTGATGACTGATGACAGTGTGCAGAGGGTGACTGGCATTGTCCATAGTGTCCAGCAGTTTGTTTAGAGTCCTCTTCTCTGCCACCATCACCAGAGAGTCCAGCTTCATGCCAACTACAGAGCCGGCCCACCTGATCAGTTTGTCCAGCCTGGATGTGTCCTTCTTAGATATGCTGCCCCCCCAGCACACCACAGAGTAGAACAGACAGCACAATGCTGACCACAGACTGATAGAACATCCACAGGAGCTTCCTGCAGACACTGAAGGACCTCAGCCTCCTCAAGAAGTACATCCTGCTATGTCCCTTCCTGTACAGATGGTCAGTGTTGCAGGACCAGTGCAGTTTTCTGTCCAGCCACAGCCCTAAATACTTATAGGAATCCACAGCCTCCACATTGACCCCATCAATCAAAACTGGTTGTGACTTTGGTCTGGACCTCCCAAAGTCAATGACCAGTTCCTTGGTCTTTGAGGTGTTGAGCTGTAGATGGTTCCTGTGACACCAGACAGTAAAGTTCCTCACCAGACTCCTATACTCCTCTCTATCATCCCTGATAGAGTTTCTTGCCTGGCTCTCGTCAGAGGTGGTTGCATTCCTTCTCTCTCCTCACTATGCCTACCCTGCTTGCTTCTTTGACCCATCTGCCTGGGTCAAAGACCTGCACTGACCTGCAAACCCATGGATTGGATCAAGTGGTCTCCAAAAATATTGTCACTGCTCCTCTATGAGGAGTTTGGGCTAAAGAGAGCCTGCCTGTCCTGATGGACTGTTTGTGGCTGGACATGCGATTGACTTCGTGGGTCTAGCAACACTCTCCATGTGGATGAAGAAGAGGATGCACTATTTGGAATACTGGTATGGAATTTTGCTGAATTGGCACATCTTCATTTACTGAGAAATTAATGTGTTGGGTTTGCTTGTCCGGGCCTATGAGGCGCCCAACTTTGATTCGACCTGTGGGGCAGAACGGACATTGACTGTGATTAACACCTGGCTAGATAATATCCTGATGAGATGGTGTTCTGTGAAGAGATGGACATTGGAGATCCTTTAACCAAGGGTGACCAGGCAATTTCAGGTCTGCTCGCACTAAATTTTATTTTTCCTTATTCGGCCTTGACTGCCCGGCTGAAGAACTCTCCCGCAGGAGTTCTAAGTGTTGCTAGGCTCTGTCACCTTATTGTGTTCCTGATAAGGGAGGCAACTGTTTGGGCGCCTGGAAGCTGTTTAAGGCTTACACAGCTGCTGTGCTCATCGCGTGTCATCATGCGGACTGAGAAACACAGACTCTCCTACTGCAGAAGGGCAAACAACCTGTCGTCTCTTGCCCCGCCCTCCAGCTACCCAACCCATCACCAACCGCTTCTGATGGCTTATTCCTGGGCGGGGGCATGATGACTCTGTTGCGAGAGCGCTCTGACGCTGCCAGACTCGTTTGCTGCTGCTGGCCTGTCTCCACCCCCATCACCCTCCCAGCCCCTCCCTCACCATTTGCTATGTCTTGTCGTTGTGCTTTAGGCATAATAGGTGATGTTTTTCTTTTCCCACCTGGGCCCTCGTACTGCGCCCCACTTAGAGCGCAGTACGGGGGTTGAGGGTTTTTTTTTTTAATCACCTCCCCTCCCTCCCCATTGTGTTCCACTGTTTCTCTTCTGACTGATGATAATTTCGCTGTACTTGTACTTGTACCTGTGCACTGACAATAAAATTGATTCTGATTCTTATACATTCCACAATGGCTGTATCATCAGCAAACTTCTGAATGTGACACAGCTCTGAGTTGTAGCAGAAGTCTGCTCTGTACAGGGTGAAGAGAAGAGGAGCCAGTACCGTGCCCTGGGGTTGAGGTCTGCGCGGGACTGATTTGTTAGTCCCGCTCCCGCATGTTTTCGTCCCGCTCCCGCCATAAAATCGTCATATTTGGTCCCGCACCCGCCCGCCACATAATCATGTCTGCCCGCTCCCGCCCGCAGTACTCACAGGGGGCGGGGCATTCGCGCGCGAGTTGAGTTTACTTTAGTTTGTCCTCCAGTGTGTGGGATGCACAAGCAGTCTCTTTCAGAGCCAGAAGGAGGGAGCGGATGTTGCTGTATTGGTTCTGGGTTGGATGTAAAATTCGGAGATATTGAGAAAAGACCCGGAGTAATTGCTCCGTAGCTCCACCCCAGTACTGCCCCTGATCCTCACATCACTCTGATTAACTATACAGAGCTTAAAACTTACTTTAATAATGTGCTGACAGAGAAAAAAGTGACTGATCAGATCCAGCATCATACAGAACAGTCTTTTCTTTCCTTAATAACGAGCATTTTGTGTGAAACAAGATACATATGTAACGCACTCTAAGCTGCTGATGAGATCAGTGTTACTGCACATCTCACAGACGGTAAGTTACTCACGCAAGCAAATTAATCACATCTACCAACACAGGATGATGACTACATTAATAAAACAACTGTCAGCACAGTCAGCACAACACAACTGCATAAAATAACCGATATGAACAATTTATATCTGTTTTAACACCGTGTACAACCCACAAGTGCTTCTGGGTGATGACGTCGCCCTCTACCTGGCCAATCAAATCTAATATTTAAAATTATGGCCTAATGAATAATTATTAGTGCAGAGAGAGCCTGAGAGAGAGAGAGAGAGAGAGAGCGTGTACGTTTGTTTGTGTGTGTGGGCAGGGAGACTGAACGTCTGTTCACGTGACGCTCCGCCAGTGTTTTGACTTCCTTACTGACTGATTAGCTGCATGATTATCATCATTTTCTAGACTTTTTATTAATTTGCGGGATTTTTCGACATTTACGTCTGGTCCCGCGACGACTACACTAACTGACCGACCGCTCCCGCCAAAGGCAATTAATTGTGGTCCCGCGCCGCAAGCTATTGTAACGGGTCCCATGGGAGTCCCGCGGTAATACAGACCTCTACCCTGGGGTGCTCCAGTGCTACTGATGACAGTGCCAGATGTGATGTCCTTCAGCCTGGTGTGCTGTGGCCTGTCATTGAAGTAGCTGGAGATCCAAGTGACCAGGCAAGGGTCCACTCGCATCCTGTTCAGTGTATCTTTGACTATAAGGGGCTGGATGGTGTAGAAGGCACTTGAGAAGTCCAGGAACATAATCCTCACTGTGCCCTTACCCTTATGCAGGTGCAAGTGGGCTCGGTGTAGTAGGTGGAGGATGGCATCCTCCACTCCCACACCTGCCCGGTATGCAAACTGTAAATCATCCTGGGCATTTTGCACCCAGGGTCTGAGGAGACTGAGGATGAGCCACTCTAACGTCTTCATGAGATGTGAAGTGAGTGCCACCGGTCGGAGGTCATTCAGCTCACTGGGCCAATTCTTTTTCGGAACTAGAAATATACATGATGTCTTCCTGAGGGTGGGCACATTCCCCAGCTGCAGGCTGAGGTTGAAGATATGTTGGAGTGGTTCACCCTGTTCAGTTCAGATCAGTCTTTATTATTATCTCTCTTGAGAAATTAGATTTGCAGGCAGTTACTACATACAACACATCCCCAGACAGAGCAGTAATACCAATTTAATTAGCAATAAAATTAAAATAAATAAATAACCTATTAAAACAAGACTCATGTTCACATAAGACAATGAAAAATTAAGAGTACGATAAATAAATAAAAGCAAATGGAAACAAAGTTCACCTAGTCCTCTTGTTCAGCAGCGTAACTGCACATGGGACAAAAGAATTCCTAAATCTATTTCGTCGAATCTTTGGCAATCTACATCGAGAGCCTGAAGGAAGAAGTTGAAATTTATGAAGTTGAAGTTGATGATCGACTGATACAATGATTTCAGCTCTATTTAGGATGTGCCTTTCATAAAGTTGGACTAAGGGTGATTGTTGACACCCTATAATCTGACTACTGGTTTTAACAATACTACTCATAAGTTTCTTATTCTTAATAGTCAAATTACCAAACCAACATGTAAAAGCAAATGTTAAAACTGTTATAAAATAACAGACTTATAAAATAATGTCATTAACTTAGAGCACACCCTAAACTTGCTGAGTTTTCTCAACAAAAAAAAAAGATTAACACCACATACAAACATTTAGTTCCTCACACACAGTAACTTCCTGCTGGTCGTGTCATGAGCCGCGCCTGTCTGAGTCCCTCGCCCCGTCTCTCAGCAGCACAGGTCTTCAGTATTCGGGGGGGTCACCTGGTCGCCTGCTGTTTTCCTGAGGTGAAGCTTCCTCAGTTGACCTCTGACCTGGTCCACAGTGAAGTATGGAGGTGTCTGTGTCATGGTGGATAGAGGGGAGTAGGGGAGGATTTTTCAGTGTATGAGTTGAAGGATGTGTGGAGGGGGGGGGGGGGTTGGAGCTGCTGTGGTGTATGAGGCGGAAGAGGAGGGGGAGGGGATGTTGGGGGTTGCTGCTTTGGCTGGGAGAAAGTGTGTTGAGGTAGGAAGGAGATGGCTGCAGTGAGGGAGAGGGTGGGGGGGGCAGGGATTGGTTGAACCGGTTGAAGAAATTGTTCAATTCGTTCACGTTCTCCACTGTCCCCCCTATGGCTCTGGTCTTTATATTGTGGCCTGTGATGACACACCTTCCCAGGCCTCCCTCATGCTGTTCTCCCTTAGCTTCAGTTCCACCTTCCTTCTGTAGCTGTCTTTGGCTTCCCTCATACAGCGTTTCACCTCCTGCTGTGCTGTTCTCATCGCCTACATGTCCCTGCTCCGAAAAGTGGCCTTCTTCCTGTTGAGGACAGCTTTGACTTCCTGTGTTACCCATGGCTTGTTGTTGGGGTAACATCGTACAGTCTTAATTGGGGAGTCCATGTCTGCACAGAACAATTGCTGCGTCTGCCCTCGGAGCCAGAGTTGCCAGGTTCACGGTTTTCACACCAAATTGGGCTTGTTTGAAAATCCAGTCGCGGGTGAAAATTCAAGGGTGGCGGGGTGCGGTTTTTTGGGCTACTTTTAAAAATTACCGCAGCCACCAAAAAACAACAAAAAAGTGGGTATTGCCTTGGATGTTATGTGAACACGGCAGGCAAACGTGTACAAATACAACACTAAGGAAGATTGAATGCAACAAGGAGAATGAGATGGGGAGAGGGGGGCAGGAGAGGGGTGAGAAAGAAAGAGACACAGACACATAGAAGGTAAAGAGAAAACAGTCGCTATCTAATATGCCAGGTAAATAGGGGAAATACGGGTATTGCAAGGACTGGGAAAAAGAAAAAGGTTTGATAGAATGGATTAAAAGTGTTTCTAATGACGAGAAAAAGGCGTATTGCAAATAATGCAAATGTGAAATAAAAAAATCAGTTCCTTTTTTTTTTTTTGCTAATTATGTTACTATTAAATGTTCTTGACTGGATATAAAACTGTTATAAAAGAACTAATGAACACTAATGTTACCATATTATTATTAATGACTGATGATAAACAAAATACTAAGTCATACACTCATAGTTGTTTTGCCATTTGCTTCAAACGTGTCACAGACATATTTTGGGCTAGTTTAAGCTTCTGATGGGCGGGTTTTAGACTGACTTTGGGCTGGTATTTTTGTTGGACCTGGCAACCCTGCTCGGAGCGATGTAAACACAGACGGCGACCACGTGACTGAACTCACGTGGGACATAGTAGGGGCGCAGGCTAACTGCTAGCAGCTGTAAGTCTGAACAACATGAGACCGTCTTTACGGAGATATGTCCCGGGTGACACCAGCGGTTGTTCACATACATGATTCACAACAGTGAATCCCCGCAGATCAACATTAGCATCGGGTACAAGCAGGGTTAGCCATGTCTCCTTAACGATAAACAAACTGCACTCACAGTAAATCCGCTGGTTTATCAGTGCGGAAAGTTCGTCAATCTTGTTCGGCAGCGAGTTCACATTTCCCATGATAATAGAAGGGACGGATGGTTTGCAGTGGCGCTGATTGTCTGCTAGCTTAACTCCAGCCTTGCAGCCCCGGTGTTTCCTCCTCAGCTCCTCGGGGATGGGGTGTTGAATCCCGGCTCGCCCCATTGTTCTCAGGGCCAGCAGTTCCTCTCTCGAATGAAAGAGAAAACTGGCTCCTGGTTGCATCATAATTTGAGAAGTATCCATGGGATACGTATAAGAGCACTTTGTCATGTAATGTGTAGAAGTAAAGTAGAGAGTATAGATTAAAGGTTAAAAAGCTAGAAAACTACAGAGCTACTAGAGAGGAAGCCGTCTCGCACAGCGCCAGGACTATTGATGCACAGTAACATTCTGACATTATCTTTTGACTGGATCTTGCAAACTGATGATGTCTACTGGAATCAAGTTTCTAACCGCAGATGGATGTCAGTATTTCAGATTACACAACATAATGACACAGTTTGTTAACGTTTGTTGGAACCACAGTTCTGGGAAACACCTGTGTCACTTAAGCTGGACTGTACTATGCAAGTTTTCCAACGTAGTTACCTATATACAATAGTTCCACCTATGCTGTTGGGAAACAGTTCCACCCCAACTGCTTCATTCTAACTATGTAAGTTGTTAATGTAGTTAACAGTGCCATCAAACCCCATTCAGCCAGTCTACACAGATTACAACTACATCCGACATATAACCAATTCACACCAACACAAATCTCATCAAAAAACACCAGCACTAACACATGGTATATACAGAGGATGGTTTAAGTTGAGAAAAAACCCTTTCTTGTAAATCTCATTACAATCAGCAGAAATCACAGCTGAAGTTAGCTTCTTATTTAAATTTCCTACCATGCTAGAAAGTAATCACTGCATCATTTAAGGTGGATCTGGAAATATGAATGAAAACTTACGTTTTGCTTTGAGCAGAAAGAGCAGAAATGTTTAAATTTCTCTTGTCTGCATTGCCACTCACAGTGGAATAAGTTGATCTGATCCAATTTGAAAAAGCACTCAAACACAAAGTGGTCATTGCACATGTACAGCTTCTGTTCTCTCACAAAAATTAAATGGCACAGCATTTTTCAATCATGTGGAGATACTCTGGGGGGGGGGTGGAGGTATTTTTAGCAAGTCCCCTTGCACAGTAACAGAAAGCCAATTCTGAATGGCTCTATGGATATCATGTATCATCAAAGTAACACACTGAAAAGCACATTTTTCATTTTACTGTTTTAATTAATCATGTTTGTTCAGTGTGCAATCATACTGGTAAAGCCACCAGTACGTTTTCTGCCTTTTTTTGGCATATCATTTTTGAAAGCAATGTGTGCATTTCCTGTTCTGACCAAGCAAAACAAGCAAACTGAAAAGACCAGCACAGAAAAGATCATAAAGCTCCTGGACCTGACAGTGTGTCACCTGCCACACTCAGGCACTGTTCTGAACAGCTCTCAACCATCCTCACTGACCTTTTCAACCAGTCCCTGTCCATGTCTGCTGTGCCTTCCTGCTTCAAAACCTCTGTCATCATACCTGTTCCCAAAAAGCAGATCTCCTGCCTGAACGAATACAGACCAGTTGCCCTAACATCTGTAGTTATGAAGTGCTTCGAGAGACTTTTACTTCAGCATCTCAAGGTCATGACTCATGCCCTCCAGGACCCTCTGCAGTTTGCATATAGAGCTAATAGGTCTGTAGAATATGCCATTAACTTTGCTCTCTCCTGCAACACCTGGATAGTCACAACACCTATGCCCGTGTGCTGTTTGTAGACTTCAGCTCTGCTTTTAACACCATCATCCCTGACCTGCTACTGGTCAAATTGCAGCAGCTCAGTATCCCCCCATCTGTATGTTACTGGATCCACAACTTCCTGTCCAACAGGACACAGTATGTCAAGATGGGTGACCACATTTCAGACCCTCTCTGCCTCAGCACAGTGTGCTCTCTCCCCTGCTTTACTCTCTCTAAACAAATGACTGTGTTTCTTACAGTGACTCTGTTCAACTTATCAAGTTTGCAAATGAAATGACCCTGATTGGCCTCATCTCAAACAACAATGAGTCCATGTTCCAGGAGGAAGTGTCACGACTGGTGTCTTGTTGTGAAGATAACCTGGAGCTAAACACACAAAAAACTGTGGAGATGATAATTGATTTCAGAAAGAAACCCTCCCCCATGCCTCCACTGGTAATTCACGGCTGCACAGTTAATAGAGCGGAGTGTTACAAATTCCTGGGCACTACCATCCAGCAGGTCCTCAGATGGGACATACACAGCACTGCAGTCATAAAGAGGGCCCAGCAGTGCCTGTATTTTCTCAGACAGCTGAAGAAATTTGGGCTGTCACAAAAACTGCTGGTCCTGTTCTACACTGCTGTAATAGAGTCCATCATCACATCTTCCATCTCCGTCTGGTTTGGCTCTGTGTCTCTGCACATCAAACGTAAGCTACAGCAAACAGTGCAATGTCCAGAGAAGATCGGCTGCCCACTCCCCACCCTGGAAGATCTCTATTCTTCTAGAATGAAGAAGAGGGCAGCAAAGATTATAGCTGACCCCTCACACCCCGACCACTCTCTCTTCCAGCGGTTACCATCTTCACGGAAACCAAAAGTGAGAGTCCTAAAGTCTCGGACTAACCGCCACCTCCACAGCTTCTTTCCCCAGGCCATCACCCTCCTAAATAAGCACCCGTCTCACATCCCTCCACTTTGAACTACTTTGAAACTGCTGCACCTGCGCTTTATTATATCATATCATATATCACATAATCTGTATAACTACTGTCCTCCAAAGAGACACTGCAGTCAGTACATAGTGCACTTTAACATTCATCTTACACTTTTGGTAATTTTGTATTGCTGCTCAATTGTACCACCTACACTGCACGTAACCTATTGGACTTCTGCTTGTACTTTTTATTTCATGTTCCTTATTGTATTTTGTGTTTATATAAAGTCTAGCTTTATTTTTCTCATTCTATTTAAATGTTGACACCTGCACCAAGAAAAATTCCTTGTACCTCTGTTACTTGGCGAATAAAGATTCTGATTCTTAAAAATCTTAGACACATCTGCAATATCACAAAGAAAATGAGATGACAATCCTGTCTTCACTAATGTGAAGGAATAATATAAACCAAATATTTTCCAATGTCAACAGTCAACAAAAACAAACAATAGCATCAGTTCTGTAACTACTTCAAGAATTGAGCCCAAGTATCATCTCCTGCATAAAAGTGAACAATCAGTTATCATTGAGGCTCAGACTACCTTCTCTTTCAGCTTGATCTGAAGCTCATCAAGTTCCTTTATTTTCTTCTCCCGTTCCTGCTCAAGTGAAGACTCTTTCAGCTGTGCTGCTTGCCTTAAAGAGGACAGTTCGGCTTCTTTCTCACTGACACAACGCATCAAGCGCTCCTTTTCAGTCTGCAACGCTGTCATGGAGCTGTTCATTTGTTCACTGGCCTATAGGGATGTGATGAACATGTGATCATATACATATTTCACACCTTCTTCACATACCTCCTTACAAAATATACAATGACACAGATACACACCTTCTCAGAAGTCTGTAAGGTACCCTTGACTTTATGGATCTCTCCAATCTTTTCCTCCAACTGTCGTCTCAAGTTATCCATCTCAAACTTTTGCTCCTCCAACTGAAACATGAAATATTATTATGCATAATCATGATGATTTCACTGGAGAGATAGGAAAAGCTGAGCTCAACTGAATCAATTAACCTAATGACCTGTGACCTACTCATTATTCAGTATCTCTAAACATTCATCATCCATCTGGGTTAATCTGTATATGTTTAAGTGTATAAGAAACCTTCATGTCAGATTCCTGCTTGACTCTTTCCACCTCAAAGGCTAACTGTTGCTTTGTTCTGGCCACCTCCTCTTGTGTCTGTTGAGTGGCTGACAGCATCTTCACAGTATCGGCACTCTGCAAGTTAAAGATAATTTGGCATTTTCCCTCTGTACCTCTTTCTATTTGTAATTCTCCCTCTGACTTTCTCACGCACACACGCTCTCACTCACGTGCGTGCACGCACGCTCTCACTCGCGCTCAAGTTCACGCTCACGCACGCATACACACGCTTTCGGTCGCACGCGCACACGCACGCACGCACTCACTCACTCACTCACTCACTCACTCACTCACTCACGCACTCACTCACTCACTCACTCACTCACTCACTCACTCACTCACTCACTCACTTGCACACGCTTTCGCTCGCGCACACGCACGCTCTCACTCTCACGCTCGCACACGCTTTCGCTCGCTCTCACTCACACGCGCTTTCGCTCGCTCTCACTCACACGCTCTCACACGCACGCTCTCACACGCTCGCTCTCGCTCGCTCTCACTCGCTCGCTCGCACGCACGCTCTCACTCGCTGGCTCGCACGCACGCTCTCACTCGCTCGCACGCTCTCACTCGCTCGCTCGCACGCACGCTCTCACTCGCTCGCTCGCACGCACGCTCTCACTCGCTCGCTCGCACGCACGCTCTCACTCGC
>BRDA01004082.1:40072-82691 GCA_036984385.1 Crenuchus spilurus | reverse complement strand
TGGGGGGGTCATAACCCCCCTATCCCCCCCGCAAATTACGCGCATGAGCAAACAACCCCCTACCCCACCACAACCACGGGTCGATCGACCACCAACAGCTTGTGAGTAAACCCACCAACTCCAATATCCAGCATCCCCCCAAAAAACAAACATCAGCTGGTTCTAATGCAATGCAATGGTCCTAAGGGTGCTTCACAGAACCTCTCGAGGGTGGGGCAGGCCGCCCCTGACATCATGATGCTCTGAGCACCTGCCCATATCAGAAACTGCATAGCAAATCGGCTACAGATTAAATTTAAACAGTTTGATCCTGGAGTAATACTCCTGGAGTATTTCAGACAATCTGATGTAGGTTGACATGCCCTGGCTTTTTTATTTTTATTACACATCTCCCATTTACTGTATTCGCCCTATTCACAATCCCACAATTCCATGCGCGACCGGCATCATCCGATGTAGTTGTTTACATAATGGCAGCAGTGAATGTGTCGGCAGGAGAGTTTAAAATACGTAGAAACAAGCCAATTAGGGTTCTAGATGTTGTGTACCACAATGCAGTAATCGGCAACGGCTAGACAAACAACAGCAACAGAAAAGAGCGTACTATAGGTTTCCTAAAGATACCACAATAAGGAAAACTTGGGAAGATTCCATCAGGCGTGAAAACTGGTCAGCAAGTGACTGACAGAGTGTGTTCTGATCATTTTGTTGGAGGTAGGTTACTGCAAACATTATTTTATTCTACCCTAATTATATACCGAAATATATACTGCACTGATAAATAAATAGGCCTCCAATGATATAAACATACACTGGCTGGCTTGATTAGGCCATGCAGGGCCCTAGCCTAGGCGTGGCTTATGTCCTATTTCATAATGTGACATTTGTAGGGCTATCCAGCAGTTGAATTCATTTTTGGCTATTTTCAAATTAGCAAATTATTGTGCGTGATAGTGTAGCTTAGTATTGATAGCATGCAACACGATAGCTTGCAACAACGTGTTTACACTAAAAACCCACTGCATAAATTGAAAATACAAGTTGACACAACAAGATATGATGTTTAATATCAAAAGACTATATTATCTGCATATAGTTACAACAGCTAGTAGATATCACATAAGTATTTACTTACCAAATAAAGTTGTAAACAGTTTATGTAGCGTAGCTGGCATAGACAAACAAGAGAAAATGGTGAACGGGATGTTGCCGGTTGCGCGGTGCATTCTGGGATTTGTGAAAGGGGCGAATAAAGCCTTGTTTCGTGTTTGGTGTGCGCGGCGGAAGAATACACGGTTACGCGGCTGTTTCATGTCATTATTAAACGTATTTTATGTGTTTTTTGATAATTACTGTTAGGATAGGATAAGTGCTTACAGTATGTTATTTATGTACAGTATGTACGTATGTTCCGACTTACACGAAATTCGGTTTACGACGCGACGTAAATCGAGGACCGCCTGTATATGTATTTTAAAAGTAGACCCCCCCCCTAAAAAAAAAAAAGTATATTAAAGAATACTAAACATAATTATGCTATAGTGCACTACAGTGTACTTGTAGCCACACTAATGATCATTCTATTTAAAGAGTGCTAAAATGTTTAGTTGACCAGGATATTCTATCATTTTACCCAAAGCCAGGACAGGGTGGCAATCTATCACTGGACACACATACGCACACCAGGGCATGTTTTGGTACTGTGGGAGGAAACCCACGCAGTTGCACAAAGCATGAAATCAGGAAGATTTTCTACAACCGTGTGAATGGGGAGAACCTCCCAGAACACTTTGAATGGAGGGAAAAATTCAAGAATGTTAAATAATGGAAAGAACATGAATATATTTAATGTTCTAATGCTTTAAATAAGGTTTTGGGTTCAACTTATTCAAAATAGTCAAACACTAAAGTCGGATGTTATGGCACATACTTGTCTTGATATGAAATTTGGTTTTCTAAGGTTTGTAGAAAAATGCACCAGCAGCCAGTGATGCATCTGGTTATGGCTACAACTATTAGCATGTTCAGTTCTTTATATGCTAGCTATAGTTGTTTAAAAGTCTTTTATATGATCTTATTTGTAAAAAATTTGATGTAATCTACCGGGATGGTAATACTGTTATACAGCTCCTGCCTACTTCCAATCATTTTGTGCATAATTCTCATTTTCATGACCATGTCTATAAGTGTACATGATTTCTGAGGATTTCTCTCACTTTGTTTAATCACTCCTCACAATGGAAGAGCTGAACTTTCAGTCCTTGTATAAGCATGAAACTGTACAGCCCGTATTCCACATATGATCCCTTCATTGACTCGCGTCTCTACACTGCCCCCAACTGATGATGTGCTGTAGTGCAGTTGTCATGTCATTATTGGTCTACTCTGTACGTTTTATGTAACAACTCTGACAAACTTCAGTTATTTCACCCTGCATATGACACTGACATTAACTGTATATTTCGCTGGATTGTCTAAATCATATTAAAAACACATTAAACAAGTAATCAGAAGACAGAAACAAAATAATTCAGACATGAAATGTATTGACCTGGAATGGTATACAGCATTGAACATCATGGGTTAAGACAGGATTCCGGATCATATTACATCACAACATGTTCGGCCTAAACCTGTCCAAAAAATTAATTTAATGTATGTGTCTGCATCTACATTTAAAGATCCACACTTCAGAAACCAGACAGAGTCAAAATAACGTATATCACAAATACTGAAGATATGACATTGATTTTTAAAACAAAAAAAGATATGAGTGCACATGTATTTGTACCAGTAGAAGATGTATTGAGGCAAAGCTTTCTTTTTGCTGATGTATGTGGTCACAGTTGATATTACCACAAACTTTGCACTTTGGTCACCAACCGTTAGAGTACTGACAGTAACAACACTTGTTTAATTTAAGAGAATGTTGGTCCCAGTCAGTCAAGGCTCAGAGATTACACAAGCTTGCCTCTTTTACTGTGCTTACAAAACCGAAAAGCCCAGCTTTGGTTTCTAGCTTTATTCAACTAGTAAGCACATGATCCAAACATCTGCCACCATGGTCAGTAGTAGCAGCTGTCTGCACTACAGGAGCTGCTCATAGGCAGAGCGCTTTGAGATGTGCACTGAACACCACAGAGGTCTCTTCTCGATCTCAAAAGAACCACATGAGTGATGCTGCATGTTGGCAGAGGAGACATCCAGAGCAGAAATTCAAACACTCCACTGAGTTAAGGAAACTAGCAAACTTGTAGGAAAAAATGGCTGACAAAGAGTGCTGACTATCTCCTGCGTTTGTTTAGCCTCAAAGCCAAACAACTCATATCCAGTAACAGTCCTGTGCTTCTTTCAGTAGAGTCCATCATCCAGAGAACCTTTCACCTGCCAGATCCTCACTGTACGATCTCTGCAAAAGCAAAACAAAAGCAACAGTGTTTAGTGTTTCTGTCTGCCGCAGTTGACGAAAACAATGTTTGTGTTGTTTCTTGCCTGATACAAGGATTTGTCTATGATGGTGTATGTATAGGCAAAAGCACACTGACAACAACCACAGACAACGGAATGTTGATATTTGTTTATGAATACTTAGGAAAAAAAATACTGGTGCAAAAGAAAGAAAATAAAAATATTGGGAACATTCTAGAACAGGGGTCACCAACCTTTTTGAAACAGAGCTACTTCTTGGGTACCGATTAATGCAAGGGTTACCAGTATGATACACGCTTCTGAAAAAATCAAGACTGAAAAACTAACTCCTTTTTGCAACAAACTTGCAATTAACTTGCAGGCTTTTTCTGCTCTTAGTGTGCTACCCAGTGGGTAGTTAGCATGGTAGCTTGCAAGACATGTTCTGAAATGTCGGCAACATTGTGCCGCTTTGCCGATGCCACAGTCGACCTGTAAAATGAGACACACTGTGAAAATTGTTTTCTTTCTTTTTTCTGCCATTTTTTCGGGCATAAATGATCTCCTCGCCTTCACTACACCTGCTAGCTGGTCTCCATGGTAATGGTTGCCTTGGAGACCAGCTAGCTGTAATCTAATATGAAACATTTGTTAAAGTTTATTTTTTATATTGTCATTTTCAAATTCACACAAATGCATGTGTGAATTAAAAAATAACTAAAAATCTGATGTAGCTCACTGCTAAGTGGTGCTACTGTCCGTTTGCACAGAATTCCCTGACTTGAAAGAGACCTAAATACAGGAGATCTCATTAACTGGATTTTAATCAGTGACCAATCATGATTTTCCTTTTGTTTCCTGTATTAAGGTCACACGTTTCAAAGTGAAAAACCTTAAAATAATTACAAAGAAAAAATGTATGAATACTACAGAAAATATTGATACAGTTAAAGTGCTTAATGCAACTGCTCTTAACATTTTACTGCATTATTACACTTTATGAACATATTTGCTAAAACAAGTAAATATCCTTATAATCCACCTCACTTTAGTGAATGTTTAAAGTACTGAGCCACAAGTCCAAACGCTAAAGGGTTAATGCAGCCACAATTAGCTTAGCTGCAATGCTAACATATTCAGAGGAACAACCTTTATCACTTTAATGACTCTTACCAGCTGCCTCTCTGGACTTTGCAGATATATGACATATCACAGATCTTTCTCACTTCTCTGACCACAGCTCACCGCAGTGCTGCTGAGTGCACTCCACATCATTTTCTCCCCTTTTTTTCTAAACGGCATTTGATCTGATTGATCTTCCTGTTTTACTTTTTAACATTTTTCCATTTGATAACAGTTGCTTCTTATATATGTATTTTCTCTTATTTTGTTTTTGGTTTCAATTTATTATTTGATTTATTTTCATTGTAATTTATTTACACACGATTTTGACTCCACAGCTATGGTGAGCTATTTTTAGAACACGGTGTCACAGGCGGGTGACTCGTGGTCCTTGCGGGAGACCTGGCGCCCGCGGGTACCATGTTGGAGACCCCTGTTGTAAAACACTGTGAAAGGTAGGGAACTCTGTATGAATGGGGAAGAACATCCCAGAACAGTGCAAATTGGGAATAACATTGTTAAACAGTGTGAATGGAGAGGAACATTCTAGAACAGTATAAATTCGGGAGCTTTCTTGAATAAGAGTGAATGGGGACATTCAAGAACTATTTGAATAGGGGGAAAAGATTCCAGAACAGGGTGAACAAAGCATAACATTCCAGAACTGAATTAGTGTTTGAGACGAAAAACAGAACATTCCAGAACCATTTATATAAAGGAGAACATTACAGAAGTGTGTGGTGGAGAGAACGTTCAAGACCACGGGTGTCAAACTCCAGTCCTGGAGGGCCGGATTCCTGCAGTTTTGTGAACTTCCTGATCAAACACATCTGATTCAGCTCAGCAGGTAATGAGCAGGTTTAATTGTAGGGTCAGACCAGAGAAATCACCAAACTCTGCAGGAATCCGGCCGTCCAGGACCGGAGTTTGACACCCGTTCTAGACCTTTGTGAAGAAGAGGTGGGGACATACTAAAAGAGTCTGAATGGGAGACATGTATGTGTATGCTTTATGTATGTATGCATATATGACTCACTCTGAGGCAGTGAAAAGATGAGTGCTGTTAGTAGAGATGCTGTTGATGGCACTGTCGTGTCCTCTCAGCTCCCCTACAGGTCTAAGTGTGTCTGAATTCCACAGCTTCAGCAGTCCTCCTCTGCAAGCGCTTACTAGTACCCTGGAATCTGGCATCAATGCCAAAGCACTCACCCAGTCAGAGTGTGCTCTGTCAACCTGCTGCTTGTTGTAAACATATGAATAAATAATACACTTATAAATAGTTTATTTCTGTCCACAATTTAAAATACATTATTCAAAGAAATTTTGTTTTAATATGCCTTAACAATCCAGTCTACACATACTCCTAATAACACATTAGCAACAGTTTCACATCAGACATTTTATTGCTCTGTTTATATCACACTATGTGTCCAATTATAAAGAAATAGGAGAAGCATTTATCTAAGAATTTACAAGAAAACATTTCATAACTGGCTGCAATATAATATTTGAGCTGTGATGAGTCATCACAAACAGTGAATTGGGAATTCTCAAATATAAAGAATGTCACATCTGTAGGGCAAACATAAATACATTCAATAAACTCAATTAGGTCAATGACAAGTAAGTGTTGTTGTGATAGAACATTTTGTTCTCTACACCGGTGGTTTTGAACCAGTTCTGCCTTAGGACTCCTATGTCCCATTTCACTACATTATCATTACATCTCTCTCTCTGACCTGCTGGAGCTGTTTGCTGGACATGTCCCATCTCTTGATGCTGTGGTCTCTAGCAGTACTGTACAGTGAGTCTCCCTGCAAACTTAGGGCTTCCATCCCATCCTGATGAGCTGGTTCAAAATTATGACTACAGGTGATGCTCCCCTGAGCTCCCTCCATCACG
This sequence comes from Crenuchus spilurus, assembly GCA_036984385.1. Lineage (NCBI taxonomy): Eukaryota > Metazoa > Chordata > Actinopteri > Characiformes > Crenuchidae > Crenuchus > Crenuchus spilurus. The sequence goes on along the minus strand of BRDA01004082.1, from coordinate 76,259 downwards.
TCAAACATCTGAAACATGGCATAACACACACACGCACACATCCACAGCCATTTAACATCCACAACCTCTTCCCTGGGATGCAGTAACTGGGCAGAACTGATAATAAACGGGTGCACAAATACATATTTAGAGAACTGCTGTGTATAATAATATTTGTCAAACTTTGAAATCTTGATTTTTTTTTTGAAATCTTGATTTTGAGTGTTTTGGTGTGTATGTGTACCTTAATGCTGTGGTCCTTAGAGCCTGTGACAACCACATCTTGAGTGTTCCCCAGGTGGTCTACTGCTAGACACATTACTGGCCCTAGATGACCTGTCAGTTTGCCTGTAGAAACAAACCTGGAAGAAGACAAAGAAGAACAAGGACCAGGCTGTGCTGTAGATTTGAAACACATAAAGGTTCACAAGAACACAATTCAAGTTATTCCATAACTACACAGACTACAATGCAAACTGACTGAGTTATCAGTAAGATATACAAGTGAGAAATGTCAGGCTAGCATAAGATCACTGCTGCATACTTCCTTAGATCCCACATCCGGACTGAGTTGCCTGCTGCAGCATACATGAATGTTCCAGAAGGATTCAGCGCAACCTGATTAATCTGATTTTCTCCAGGAGGTATTGCAACTGCTCGGCTGCCCATAGCAGCACAGCTATCACCCTGGGACACCTGACCAGAGGACCTGAGACAAGAAGAACGAGAAAGGCATTACTGAAAATAAATATGTTATGCAAACAAAAATAAACCTTTAAAATATCTTAACATACTTTGCTAGTCTTCACTTGAGACATCCCAAATAAAGTAGAAAGAAAATAAAGCATGGGGAGGAGTATAACTCACGTGAGTGTACGGATGCACTTTGCTGAATCACGAATGTCCCACACCTTGATATAGGCAGTGGAGATGGTGAAGACCAGGCTCGAGCAGTACCTCACAGACACCACACTGCTGGGATGCTCACCCAGAGACATGATCTCCTGTCCCGTCACCAGGTTCCACACCTTACATGTGCGGTCTTTAACAGACAAAGGCAGACAGGCAAAACAAAGGTTTAGTTAGCTCAGCTAATACACTGAAAAATGTGCTTTGAATTGAATGTATATTAAAATATTTCAACAACCTGCTTTATTTCAGTGCAACCACTGCCTAGACAACTCTTATAATATATGAATTTTTGTCTAAACTGTACTGCAGTGTAAAAGTAACTTAACATACAAAATAATGGTGCGACTGAATGGTTATTTACCCTGAAAATATGATGCTGTGAGTTTGATCATTCCCACATTAATTAAATATATTACATAAATAAGATTGTCCTTCAGATCATTTACTTTTGGCAGCATTTGTACTGATGTAATATATTTTATCAACATAGAAATGCTGTGAACTTGCACATGTCATGTATATAGGGAAGGGAAGAGCTGCAAGTTCTTACCTTTAGAGCCAGTAAAGAGGAGATCATCAGTGGAATCCACACACATCAGTGCTTTAGTGTGTCCCTCTGCAGTGTAGACACATTGCAGCTTGGCTACTCTACTGCCTTTAAAAGATGCCACTGGGTTGATCACTCCCCTGGGTAGAAAACAAAACAAAACAAAAACAACAAAAAACAATATTATTCGCATGAAAGAAAAGCTACGTGACTAAAGTGTAACCCTTTAATGAAAAAGACTTGCATAAAATGTTACATTACTGTTTAAAAATGAACTACAATACTACTACTAAAAACAAAGTACATCACTAATTAGTAACGGTGAGTATTCTGATTCACAACCTCACATATAAAAAAGTAAGGAGTTGGAAACTAAAAGTAAGTGATATCAAATTAACTTAATTAGATAACATCAACTGAATGATTTAAAAATTATGATGAACATGCACATCCATATTAGCTAAAGGCATCATGCAGCTGTATGGCTAGAATGATGTAGAAAGAAGAAGAGGATTAGAGGATCAAAAACAGTGATGTTAGTGTGATGGAGGACATAGGGCTGTAAGAAAGCTACCTTTGAGCCTCTAACACAATAGAGTCATCAGTCCTGGAAGGAAACACCAAAAATGAAACTGCATGCTTCATTCACAAAAATATTTAAAGTGTTAATAATTAGATTGTACTTATGTCTAGCTAAATGGTGTGGAAGTAGAGGAAGTGAAATCATACTGTTTGGTATCCTGGCTGGTAGGTTTATCTGTAGGGGTCTGACTTCTGTCCTGCATTCTCCTGCGAGTTAGTGGTGAGCGCTCTGCTGATGGCCTTTCTGTTGCTGTTGGAGATCTCACACCGGACCTGCATGCAGCAAGTGGACTTCACATCACCAAGAGATAAAAATACAAAGTGCTAAAGAGCAGCAAGAACTTTCGTGATTTTGGTGTATAGTAGGGATTGTCATGGTTATATTAATATATTAGGGATGCAAAAATATAATTGGCTGATACATTATTTAACTCAATTATTCTTACCAGTCCTATATTAAAATTAAGGCTGGTAAATTCATTTTGTTTACTATTTTTTGCCAGAATATTTTTGCCAATATAACCCACAATCTCCTCTGCTGGCCAATTCCCTTTAATGGTTGCTTGGCCATAACATAATGTGAATTTTACTAAATTGTCTGTGATAAGTCAAGTGCCTGATATATCTCTGATCTGATCTTTATTTGACTAAGCAGCAAATTAACATTAAACCATATGCTGGGATACTGCACTAGTATTTAACCAGGCAGACATTTGAATAGAAACTTGTTAATTCTGTCATTTTCTCTACTATTAAAATATGCATGGAAATAGCAAAACATACATGCCACTTGTCCTGGATGTCAAACCAGAGGGTGACACTAGGTCTCTACTGCCCTCTGGACACTCAACCACAGGTAAAAGTGGAGAGGAGAAGTCATCCAAAGGAGCATCAGGGTCGGCACTGTTGGCATACAGCAGCTCCATCTGGGTTGTTGTTCTTCTACGGGCCTGGAGAGGTTTTAAAATGCAAAAGATGTCGGAACTACAAGTACAGTTTACGTACACTGAAAAAACTGTGCTCTGAATTTACATAATTAAAGTGTGGTTGCACATCAGTAAAATATATCAACACAATTGTTTTCAAAACAAGCCTACTTAAATAATCTGTCCTGTGCAGCCACATTAAATTACAAATAGTTTTCTTTCAGATCACTGGTATGCATATCACATTGATATCAGTAGAATGCTTACAAATTGTAGACATCAAAATAAGGTTTAGGTATTGTGTTGTTGTGCTGAAATATCTAAATGATAAAATTTACTTGTACTCCCAATAAGCACACTTTAAAAGTATTTATGTATCGTCATCAGCATGAAAATAATACAGAGCTGGATTGCAATAACAATATGCATCCTTAAAGCATTTAGCTTTAATTTATCATTAGATGTATTGTGTAGTGTCATACCTTACTCCTGGGTCTGGACTCTCCACACAGTTTCATTAGGTCTGATGCCAGAGAGCTGGAACACACAATATTAACTTTACTGAGACACCATAACTGCAAATGTACTAATCATTTTGGTAAAAAAAAAAAAAATCATGATTCTCTTATCAGTGTGTTAATTTCAGCTGGTTTTTCATATGTTTAAAACAACCTGGCCATTTTAAGTAGTAGAAAATAGTTTCTTGTAAGTATTGTTAGAAATAAAACCATTTTAAAATTGTGGTATTTTAATTGCCTGTAATAAAAGTAATAATGTTGTTCAAAATAATGCAGACCTCAAAATAATCAGGGATTCAATCACTTTTTAATTTGCAGTGTTTCAGTACGATGTTTTGTGCACTCAGTAGATGTACAATTCATAAAATTACAAAATAACATGAAAAAAGATGCAGTGAGTAAGTGAACTACAGCAATCAAAAGAGGCTAATATTTAAAATAGCAGTAGTGGCAGTGCTAATGATTAAAATCATCAACTAAAAATATTTAGCTTTCACTTAACTACTTGTATTACTGAGTTAACACCTTAAACTCAAACAGACCTGGTTGGAGGCATACACTTCAGTATGTTGTGTAACTACATATCACTTTCATAATACTAACTAAATCATTTATTGTACACAATAATAACACAATACATTATTCAGTAAATCCAGACATGGATGAACACTATTGCTGTCTTTCATTGTATTTCTTCTGTCTTCAATTGTTGCCCACATTTTATTCCTGTGCCACTAACACACCTGATTAGTGTAAAGTTAAGCACCAATTTTGCAGTGTATCTAAGCCAACAGTTAAAAGTATTGTGACTTACCCTCCCTCAGTAGCTGGGCTCCTATCAGACTCATCACTACTGCTATCATCACCATTCTCTGAGCAAGCACAGAAAATACAGGCCACAACAAAGTTAGCCTAAACACCATGCTCAATGCATAACCATACACACACAACATTAATAGTTAACATATGGGATTTCTTGATGTGCTGTTAAGAAAACTATTAAAACATCTTGAAAGTTACAATAAATCATTCCAACCCATCAACCCATCCAGGGGTGTATAAGTAAATGATGTTAGCTGGGACACAGGTTTCAGTGTTTGAAAGAAAGCATCTGTAAGATGTGCATAAAAACTCTTGAGTGCTGGATTCATATACATAAGCAAAATACATTGTTACAGACTGTTACTGAGGTGACATGCGTTGAAGTGCTGCAGCAAAACTTTGAATAAAAAAATATATACAGTTGGTCACAGCACAACAAAGGCTGGGACTGTTGGTAACAGGGCAACACCTCAGCAAACACAAATGGTGAAGAAAGGTCAGTACTGTATGGTTCATTACCACTGACAATAATTTCAATACATTTCCCTGAACACTGAAAAAATGGTTCATGATTAAATTGCGGTTTTATAGAGTTGTTGCACACAATAAAATCTGTTACACCAACACAACTGCAAATACAAATGTGCATGTATGTTGATATATTATGTTCATGTGCAATCATTTGCCAATTTTTAATAATATAAGTTCAAATCATCCTTTTCAGTGTACTTTCAAAAGAACAGAAAGTCTTGTCACTCAAAACTCACTTACAAAAGAAGCCAAAGACCAGCTGCTTCAAGGACGTGCCCTTTGCATTCTATTGTAACTGAGCTCTAAAACAGTGCACAGAAAGAAATCTAATTTGCCACATTAAAGTCTATTGTTGCACATGAATACAACATATTATGTCAACATAATATTTGCCAAAAACTAGCAAATGTAAAAATAGCAATTGCACTGGTGGCAAGGATTTTATTTTGGTGCAACCACTTGACATTTTTAATCATGAAGCATTTTTAGGCCATAGGTAAATGTGTGAAAATTATTGTATGTGATAACTGTCTGTATACTACAGACATGGCAGACAGAAGGTTAGCCTGAAAAACACTGGAAGTTTCTAAGATATCGCTTATGGAAAAGAAGGAGTTCATGCATGTCAAAGTTACTGGTACAGTATCCGGTTAGTTCAAGAGAAATTCATGCACTCGGGAACTGCCTTGGGGAAGAAGGGTCCTGTACTTACCAGCTGCAGTGTTACCTAGCTCTGTTTGAGTTAAGTGACAAAGAGACAAAAGCAAATCAAGATAAACTCAAAGAGAGCAGACTGGAATGTAGAGTGCGAGACCCATGCTCCACTGAAAAATGTGATGCACTGAATTTTCTTTATACAAAAGTGTATAAAATGACCAACAAAAATATTACCAAAAGTAATTAATCCAAGCAAAACTGAGGTAATATAATATAATTTATTCATCTGTAAATTATGCAAACATTTAAATGAAGCAAATTCAGGGCATTATTTTTCAGCTTGGGTGTTGAATTGCGTGTTTGTGTTCAATGAGTTTGCACATCTCAGAATCACACCTTGCAGAGCATTCCCCAGCAGTGCATCCAGCTCTGGGTTAACTTCAGCTTTCTCCTTCAGCATGTGGAAGAGCAGCTGGTTTTGTGTGGCACTGTTTATCTCCGTCTGCTTAAGACGACCCTCCATCACTTTGATCTGGGACTCCTTCTGCGCTGCTTGCAGGCCCTGCCAGTTGAAGAGATACTTTCAAAACACATGCTAAGATACCTCCAGCACATAATCTTCCTTGCACACTTGCAGTCTGACCTTCCAGTGACTGCAGAAAAGGCTTTGTTGAGTCTTATACTCTAAACCAGGCATGCAACCAGGCACTCAGTCACTCATCCTATTGTACAGAGGTGCATATCTTTAAACTCACAACTGATCAATTTAATTACAGTTATTTAGGAAATTATTCAGTGTATCATGCAGATGTATATTTTACCAAATCCAATGATATTCAATTATACTGCCACAATTAATAACTATTTTTAAAAATATACTGAATATACATACTAACCGATGAGACCGAAAGTACTTACACAGTAGTTTTTGTCTGGATATAGACTAAGAAAATATTTTTGTCAAACAATGCAAATATTTTATTGTAGAGTTGCACTTTCTATCGAAAGTATCTAAAAATTTCAATACTTAAATTTGGCAATACATTCTAGAATGTAATTTTCAATGTTTTTAATTCTTTACAAAATACAAAAACATTTTTATTGCTGTATTTTCAAGCATTTTGTTGTATTTTGTTGAAAACTGAGTTCAGTAGGAATTCTAGATGCTATTTAAACTGTAAAATGCAGAAATATGTCTGTGTTCCATCAAATAAACATTTGCAGTTAAAGTAATGTAATAGTTTATGTAATGTAATGTAACAAAATTCTGAAAAAAAAAAAAAAAAACTTTTTTATTATTAGAAAAATTGTCAATTATCATAACATTCCAAAACCAATGCAGATGAATTTCCACCATGCATTTTCACTCCAATCATTTCTTAGGTTTGTGAATGTAGAAAAGAAATAACTTGCATGCTAAACCAGGCATGTCTGAGTCACTGTGGTAAGAGAATCATATCCATATAAAAACACAGTAGGGCAGGAAACACTGAAATCACTCTCTTGTAAGTAGACATTCATTTAAGCTAAAGGTCATTTATGGGGGTTGAATATTGTAAGAACATGCAAAAAGCACACTGTATGTATGTGATTGCACAATATGTATATGTAATAATGTGCTCCTATACCTTATTGATGGCCATTGAGAGAAAGTGATCAAGTAGAAAGCGAGCCTCTGATAGAGTGCATGAACTGATCACTGCAGAGATATCTACTGCATCACCCTCCTCCTGTAGAACACAAACATCACACACAGACACACTTGTATTTATATGCCAGGATATACTTATGTTCCATATATTTTATCTGACCTTATTTAAGCTAACCTATAAATAAAAGCAAGGTTTTCAATGCAGAAATTCTTGCAAGACTAAATTGCAGACATTATCAAATAGATCAATTTTCTTCTTGTATATTAATTTTCATTCACAAAGAGTAATATATTCTGTGTATCTAATGACTACATAAGGCCCAATATAAGACAATACAGTAGACTGTTTTCATACCTTAGCCTCTTCCATCTGCATAATGTTGGCCTGGCAGTCAGCAATGCTATCATTGATGTAATCGATGTTGGCAGTAAGGGATTCCATTTCCTCATTGAAAGATAGGATGGTCCTTTCTGCATCTGTGCCCTCTGCAGCAATTTTATCTCTCTTCTTCAAAGCCTTTTCTCTGCGCTTGGTCAGCTCCTCTCTTTGCTGGAAAAACATAAAACAAAAAGTTTACTACATGTCAGGTCAATCAACTCTAATTTACAGATTCAGGTGCACACTCAAAATATCAACAATTACAAAATGGAAATATATGGCATAAATAATTTCATAGAGCAATTTTGGAGTGCAAAAATGAAGGCCCTTAAAACAAGAGGGTTTGAACAACTCAAAGTCTTTGAAGCTAACTTTTGAGTACTACTGAGTTCACTGTTCAGTTTTCCATATGCTGAATTATTTGCTTATTGAGAACTATGCAACTGACACTACAATGCTCACCTTGAGGAGACGGTTCATATCTGCCTCCATGTTGGAGATAGTCATTCTCTGCATGATGATGTCACTAATACGTCGCTCCAGAGACTGCCATTTGGCCCGTGCTGTCTTTGTGGACACGCCACCTGTTCTCATTTGGTATTTCCTATGACACACATTTCATTACAACAGTGCATTCGCATGACCAGAGAACTTAACTGCACCAAATTGTTCTCTGCAATGTTATGCATCATTTATGTTTCTTGACTTAATTGTTTACCATTTTGTTTATTGTTAGTTAACATATTTGTTTATCATGAACCTCATACTAAACTAAATACCAAATCCAAATGCTATTGTGTGGCAATAAAGAATATTTAACTTGTCAAACCAGTCACCAACACAAAATTAAACACTTTAGGTAAAGTTCTTTGCATCAAACATACACTACACACAAAAAGTTAGGGATATTTGGCTTTCGAGTGAAATTTCAGAAGGAATCTAAAATGTGCCCTAACCTTTACAGGTGAACTTATTGTGACCTTCTCTAAACTTTTGAATGCACATGTCCTATTGTTCAGTCTTTCAGTACTTTTTGCCCAACTTGCTATTCTCTAACAAGGAGCTTAATGGCAAAATTCATAACAGGTGTTTGATCCATGAATCAACCAATAAATGTCCTGCTTCAATTAGAAATGGTATTTAAACTCCTCCTCATCATGTTGTTCACATTTTGACACCATGACCCCAAGACAACACCTAACAATTGATCAACAGTACCTCACCATTGCGAGGCTTCAAACAGGATGTTCCCAGACAGAAGTGACCACTGAGCTTAGAGACGCAACTCCAGGTACATTTAAGGGAGGTGAGAGGCATGCAAGTGTCATGTCAGACCATTTGAAACCATTTACATCAGCTTGGACTGCGTGCTAGATGACCTGCAAGGGTACCAGATCACATCACCAGGCAGAGGAGTCATTGTCTTGCATGAGCCAGAGAGCATGGACGAGGGACCAGTGGGCCTCATTGCTGTTCACCGATGAAAGTTGATTCAGGCTGAGCACAAATGATGGCTGCCAACAATGTTGGAGACATGAAGGAGAGCGCTATGCGTCAGCCACTGTTGTCACCAGAAGAGCCTTTGGTGGTGATGTTGTTAGTGTGTCTAGTAAATACAGAACTGACCAACACTTTGTAAATGGTACAGTGACAAGCCCTTACTACTCTAATAACATCATTAATCCAGTTATTGTGCTTATGCATGAACAACACAGGCCTAATTTCATCTTCATGGATGACGATGCTCCAGCTCATCTACGTCGCATCATTAGGGAACGGCTGTTCAAACAGGTACTTTAAATGGAGTGGCCTGCACTTTCTCCAGACCCTATGGATTCAGCTGAGTCACCATGTAGAGGCTAGTAAACTCTGCACTCCAGAACCCGAGGGCCGCCCTTCAAGAAGAGTGGGATCCCATACCTTAGCAATAAGTCGACTTGTGAACAGCATGAGACATCGTTGTCAAGCTGTAATTGATGCTCAAGGGCACATGACATATTGAGACATTGATATTTTTTGTTGGGGTTTACCCACCACTGTTGCTGTTGTTTGAGATGAGGAGATCACCACTGCATGTTTCTACTTAAATGCCCTACTTTCATGATATAATATCACTGTAGCGTGAACTTTTTTTTACGTTTACGTTTTCCTTTTTCACCTGAAAGCCAAATATCCCAAATTTTTTGTGAGTAATATTTAACCCAGCAGTACAAAAAGTATTTTTACACAGCAATTTATTGTGGACATTACCTGGTTCCATTAGGTGCAGTAGCTCCTGCTGCATGTGGCCTGGATGGACCGATGCGTGAGGAAGGCTCGTGCTGTGGCTCAGGTAAACTGACCTTACGACTGACCTTGCCTGAGGTAGGTCGAACCTGCCGTCTCAGAGCTGTTACCTATCATAATGACAACAAAACAGTGTTATACTAAATTTTTATGTAGTATTTAATCCTTTTCCATTCATGTTTGGCTGAACAATCCCATGTGTATCCCTCAATACACAGTAATGCTACTAATAAATGCCACTTTAGTTTACATTCAAATGTAATTTCCTTCCTTGTTTCTCTATAACACTTCATTTCAATGCACAATGTTACTTATATATTTTTGGTTATTTTATGTCAAAAGCTTTGTTTATTTTAATCTCTAAAACAGAACAAAGTGAACTTGCACTGTACAATTATTTCTGCCAGCCACTGATTCAGACTGCCCCAAAATCTGCAAAATACTGCCAGGGTAGCATGAAAGGTGATGCTATACCAAGAACATTTCCCCAGCATTACCACACTAGAAAATTATGTTGCACGCCTGTGTATAAAAAACTTAAAATTCCCCTCTCTCTTTCTCCTTCACCTCCTCTGTTCTTCTGCGCAGGATCAGCTCCTGCTGTCTCTTCTGGGCTTCCAGTTGTCGCAGCTGGTGCTGTAACGGAGAACAGAAAAGAAGAATGCAGAATGATTCGCTAGATTTCTGAGTTTCATGCTGAAACTCTCCAAATGTGTGTGCAGTTAGGATTAAATCTATTTCACCTCCTGTCTGCGCTGGTCCTTCTTGAGTGAGGCAATCTCACGGTTGCGGCGTGTCTCTGAGGCACGATTCCTGTCCTGCTGCTCCTTTATTTGCTTCATTAGTCCCACCTGACCGATATAATGTTAGTATGTGCAAATACTTATTTTACATTGAACTACAGATACTTCTTGAACCATTTCTAGTAATAATATTACTAAGAAATTAGTCAAAGTTTATAAGTAACAAGGTATTGATATGACACACACACACACACACACACACATTAAAGGAACAAAGGAATTTTAAAGGAACAAAAAGAAAATGACAGGAACTAGACACACACCTTTGTTTTCTTCATTTCAGAGACATCTTGTTGGAGTTTTTTGAGCTGTTTTTCATACTGTGACTGGTTCTTTAGAAGACGGGCATGTTCTTTCTGAGCCGACTGTAGTTTCTGTAGCTCTTTATTCATAGAGCTCAGTTTTCTCTCATACTCTGCCTTTATCTTTTTTGCCTTTTCTTCTGTACATGATTCCACTGAGCCTGTGAAATAATTTGACCATAATTACTATTGTGGTTAAACAAATAGAAGTATGCAGGCTATAAAATGTCAGCTATTAGCAAGGTTATGCTGGCTGGTGGACAAACTAAAAAGACATTTTTCTCTGTACACTTTCATATTGCATTGATTTGTGAAGTGACGATACTATAAAGTTGACCACCAGATGGCACTAGACACTGGCAAGTTTAATGATTTCGGGGACAAACGCATATGGACAGGCTGATAACTGGACAGATTTGCTGATGATAGAAAAAATGACTAATTGATTTTTTGCTTAACAATTACATATACAACTTCATATTGTTGGTAAAATTCACACTGGCACAGTTTTGTGGTCTTTTTGTTAATTAAAAAATAATCTATAAATATTTTATTGATAAATTAATTTTATTTAGAAAATAGTTGCATTTATGTCATCAGAGTCATTATTTGTGTGGAATAGATAATGCTAAATTATATTACAGTCTTTAATTTGTTCAAGAGGACTCACAACAGCATATTAAATGCACACTGTTGCCATCTACAGGGCAAAGTGGATGTAAAGTACGAAATAAGAAACTGAAGTTTTCTTATGCACTCTATAGTATCTGGTACTTAGGGTTGACTTCACTAAATTTGATTGCTATGCTCCTGCTTTTTAGGCAGTGAAGTCACATTTGAAGCTGTGCTCAGTGGTAAAAAAATTAGTGAGACTCTGTATTAAATAACATCCCATACAGGAACTGAATGATCTAATATATTGGGGAGAGAACAGCATACCCATGTTGTGTAACACACGGTCTCTCTCCAGTTGTGTGTCCCGGATCTTGCTCTGTAGCATCATGAGTTTCTGCTCATATTGCTGTTTAAGTGTGTGTAGACGTCGTTGGCTGTTCTCCAACTCATCAATCAGCTTCTGCTTAATGGCAATCTCACATGTAATGTTAGCCAGGTCTGCCTGGAAGTCCTCTGTGAGACACAAATACAAATGATTAACATTAACATAAAACATTTAACACTAACACCACATGAGACAATGAGGCAGTACAACATAAACAGAATAGCTTATAAAGGCAAAAAAGCTACTAATCATGTTGGAGTGAGATCTATAATTAATGGGCTAATGACTGAGCACCCAATGAGGCCAACCTATATCTGAAAGCTTGAAAAAATCTTCATTGTGCTGATCATAGGGTATGTGGGGGATGACAGTGATACAGGAGCTCATCAAGGTTATTAGGTCCCAAGTTATGCAGTTTTACCTTTTTCTTCAAGCTCCGAGTCAGATTCTTCTGAGCTCTCATCTGCCTCAATTTCATCCTCATCTGCTTCTCCCTCACCATCATCTCCTTCATCATGATCACTTCCTTCCTATAACATCAGGTACAAGTAGGCAATAGCATCAATTCCAGAGACCTTATAGTAAGTAAAGTTTGTACTGCACACTACTACTGAGAATATATAGTTTCAGTGCAATCTGCAATAAGACTGCTGAGCATCTAGTTTGATGTTGCTAATATAGCAGAAAGCACAAATATATTCAAATATTCTTCAAAGAAATCATATTTTTTGTGTTATAAGTGCACCATGATCAAATCAGGGACTTATATACTCATCTAACAAAAATAAACAATTGTGATCTAAATAATACTGGCTAGTTTTAATCACATCATGCCTAATGTAATATTGAAAACACAATATATAGCAGTTAAATCACAAAATATAATTTTGTCTATACTGTGCAAGTCTGATCATATATTTTGTGCGATACTGAGGAAAACAGAAGAAATCATATTTAAAACACAGACAATTCATTTAGACAATGAACTCAATATGAACATACCACATCTGCCTCCTCATTGGTTCTGTCTGATGGCTGCTCATTGTCAGGGCTTTCTTCCTTGATGACACTGTAAGACAATCATGGTTTAAAAGTTAAATGAAAACCAGTCCTGGCACCTAAGAAATATCACCATATTGATTAAGACCTTGATTTTGTCAGAGGGGAGGTTAGTATATGGATCACCAAAATCACTCAAATTTAAATTCACAGTTTAAGTTATTGATGTGATGTTAGTGAAAGTGTTTCATGTTAGATGAAGATAACAGTAATCAGTGATAAGACAAGAAAAAAGGGTGCAACAATACACAAATTTCACAATACAAAAATGTAATCAAATTTAATGCCATTTTCAAAACAGAAAAGTGTGATAACACTAATTTTGCTTTCATCTTGTAGTTGCAAGTAATTCTTGTAGAAGACAAATACACATACAAGTAGAAGTATTTTTTTTACTTACTTTTCTAATTTACTTTTGTGAACAGTGAACTCATTCCAATGTATGTCATTATGTCTGTTATTATACATATTTTATTGCATAAACTTTAAGTACACACTTCACAGCTCATACTGTCTTGCAGCCTCTGTAAGGTAAAAATATTAATATGCATACTGTGACACCCCTGCTTCTTTAAACAATTAAGTAAGAGTCAATGGAAATCATTGTACATATCAAGGTCAGTCTGTAAGAAAGATTGTTAATTACTGGATGTTTTTTTCTTGTTCATCAGAAGAACTGTTGAATATAAATATATATATGAGTGATATACAAAGGAAGAAAAGGAGTGGACAGTGAACTGTTCCTCCAGGGGCTACAGTTACCTGGATTTATAAGAGTGGTATTATTGCATTAAAGGCAGAGCAGCAGCACAATAGGATCAAACCTGTAATTTTCAGAGTCCTCATGGGCACACTCTGCCATCTGCTGTAGTCTTCATTATGAGTTTGGGTGAGATAGTAGAGTAAGGAACAGAAGGTAAATTAAAATATTTTTACATTATTACATGCCATTGAGATTGTTGTCAAAAAAAGGAAAAAAAAACAGTCCTCTTAATTCAATTAACAGGATAATATTAACTTTACACCACTTCTATTGGTCCACTTCTCATGACTAAATGACTACACTACAAGTAATGTCGTAGCAAAGTATAAATATGTCAGCAAAAATATCTATAACGGTAAACATGTCATGTATTCTGAATAAAGCATGAACTTAGATTAAGAAGAAATGTCTGTTAATGAATATCATTGTATATAAACAGTGACAACAGCACTTCTTAACCATGTAACTGTGACCTTTCCAGGTTTTCTTGTCCATTTACCATTATATGTTTGTATATTTTGTTTATCATGTACTTTCTACTGTTTTGCATGAAAACTGGACTCTTTCTCTCCTCCCCCAAACATAACTTTTCATGATATCATTCACATTTCTAGGTGCCTGAAAACAGTGAAATAAAAAAGAAAACATACGTATAAAAGTCTGACAGGGATGTCAAATTACTTACTTAAGGGAAAATAATCACCATCTGTGGTTTTAATCTTAGCTGTCATTCTCAGTAATGGGGCATAGCAAAAGTGGCTAAAGCAGGTATGTACAGAGTCCAAATAATGGATGAGGAGGGCATAGAGCTGTCTGGTAATTACCCAAAACATACTCAGACACGCACCCCTCACCCCAGAGACTGTCGAAATCCTATCTCACTGCTCCTACCCCACAGCACTGCAGGTGTGTGAGAAGCTCACCTCTTCTTTTTTTTCTTCTCTTTCTTCTTCAGCTTCTCCAGGTCTCTTTTGGCGAGCTGGATGATGTCAGAGGTGTCTTTCTCTGGAGCAAGGAGCGCAGGGGAGAAAGAAGTAGGTCCTCCATACAGAGATGAGCGTGTGGAGGCACGGGAGAGGTTCTTACGTAGATTTTCATTCACAGCCTCACTTTCTAGTAACTTGGCTCTGAAGTCAACAAAACATATACAAACAGGCTGGATTGTTTTTATATAAAATCAAGATTCAGTCAAACATTTCACATGAAATTTTCACATGTGAAATTGTAATATTACAGAAAGAAAAATGTTTTAAAGTTAATACAAAATCTATGTAATTGTGTTATTTCTATTAGTCCATTCATCAATAAAAGTTCAGTTGCTGCTGGGTTTATCAGTTACCTTAAAAAGTTAATCAGCTTAAAGTTTAAAGGCTTTAACTACGTTTTTAAAAATGATCATATCATTTGCAATTACTGTTAAATGAACCTTTCGTCATTTCTCAATCTCATAACAGAAGCACACATACACACTCACAACTTGAATGCACACAGATATTCTTAAGGTACAGGTTCTGTAAGGGCCACAGGTAGATTAGAATAACTACCTGAGTTCCTCAATCTCTTTGATGTAGTTTTGGATCATGTTACCAATCTCTTCATTGCCTTCTCCTGCATAACAACAGCAAAGAAATCCACTTTGAACCACACACACACACACACACACCAGGATGTAGCAAGCTGTGGGTATTAGTAAGAAACCTTACCCCGACATATAACAATTTACACCCAATAACGTGCAAAAATAATTATGGACTACATTGAACAGATAAATACAGTGAAATACAGGAAGTACTAGTTTCAGATTGTATTTTCACACAATATGTCACAAACACATTCAGTCTGAATGATTACCACAGTATACAACGTGACTAAAATATTACAGATGTAACAGTCCTCTTGCTTCATTTATTTAAACCAATTGTATTAAAATTGTGTATTTAATTTAGATTATCTATACTGAGTTAAGTTCACTTCACTCTAATTTGTGCATCACTTCCACAAAGCAGGTTTTCATCTGACTGTCAGCACATGCAAATTACTACCAATTCTCAAATGGTAAATGTGTTTGGATCACTCTGCATACTGAGCCTGTTGGCTCACTGTACCTGCTCGATTGAGGGCTTGGTTGGCCTGGTCACTCAGTATTTGGGTCAGTCGAGCTCTTTGGGCATCAATGGTTTCCTGCATGGCCTTCACACGCACACGAAGATTATTATTCTCTGTCTGCAACATGGAATTCTCATGGACCATGTCATTAATGCTCTCCATGCCATCCTCCCCAACCATGCGTTTACCCTGTGCACATACAAGATGTAGATGGTTTCTTCACTGAATAAATCAAATCGGTTCGTATTCTGCATAATGGACTCCACTAGTCCATGCTGTCTATTATAGGTTATAGACTAACAGTTAAGTGTTAAGTTTAATTAATTGTTCATTATCTTAAGACAGAACATTTATTGTTTAATACAATTCAGTCATTAATAATAACTATTACACTATAATACAGAATATGTAGATAAGAGGGTCAGAGTTTAAGAGATTAAATCTCCTTTGGAGAGAGGATGTTCTTATAGTAACACCAATAAAGTTAATTTGATAAAGTTCCACTGATATACATATACAACTTTACAACCAACACTGCTCCAAGTAGATCACTTACAACTAAACTGATGTAAATATCTGACAGAATATATTTGGACAATACATATGTATAATGTGTAATATTCTTTACAGTACTCTGATATTTATACAGCATTATGTGCAATATTTTAATCAACCAATGTGCAATATCCCATTTACAACAGTCACCTACATTTAGTTGTAAATATTCTTCAGTTTTTGATAATTCACATATTTTTAAATATATTTTTTATATTGTATTACTTATGTTTATAGTATTTACTAAGAGTCTCTTTTGATACCTCTTTCTATTTGTGAGTACTTAACTGTCCCATTGAATTTCTCCACTGTGTAACTAATAAAAGATTATCTTATTTATACTGACAAAAAAAAAAATCACACTCATATCTACTGGCTTATGTCTGTGCATCCTTTTCTTTCTTTCTCACCGTCTTGTACTCCATGAGCTCCATCTGTAGCCTGGCTATCTCTGTCCTGAGTGCACTGATCTGTTGGCTGGCTCGATCTTGGTTCACCACAACCTTGTTCTTGATATTACGTGCCCGGTTAGCATACTTGAGTGTGTTCAGGGTCTCCATAAAGTCCCGGTCTGAGGGGCTGATGCAAGCTATCATCACTGTCTGACTGGAGAGTGGTAGGAAAAGAGATAAAGCAAGATAGAGGGTCAAAAAGATAGAAATTTCAAATGGCTGTAGAGTAGACCACCCTCACATCCTCATCAGTTATAAACCTAGAAATTAGTTATTAGAAGTAGTTAAAAGGAAGTTATAACTATTTCTCACATTTTTCTTTTAAATTCTTTTAAAAACTAAGAAGTGCAGACTTCAATCAATACACCATTTGGATTTGTAAGTAGAAGAGAATATATTTTAATGTGATTTTATTTTTTTGAAAAGCTACAGGTTTTTATAATTTCCTCAAAAGTGACATTAAAGAATGCAAATCAAATGTAAATGGAATACTTATCATATGTAACCTATGTTCAGTGGTGCTTGAAAGTTTGTGAACCCTATATTTTATATATACAGTGGTCACCCTACTTACGAGTTTAATCCGTGCAAGAGCTGAGCTCGTTAGCTGGATGCATTTTCCCCATAAGAATACATGTAAAACTGATTAATCCGTGTCAGCCGGCCAATATACAGTATACTTTAATATGCTAAATAATGTGTTTATATTGGTTTTTTAAAAAATAAACAAAACGACGACGACGACACTCATGTAGGCTGGCCGCTAATGAGAGGGAGACCGACGGTGCTCGTGTAGGCTGGCGGCTGCATGGTTACACTTATCATATGAAAAGTAAAAGTAAAATGTATCTAACTTTCTTGTTCCCTACCTTTTGCTACCTTAGCGTCGCTTTCAACAGGCACTTTCACTTTTACTTGACAGCGGTCAAAGGTATTGACTGACCACTTCTTCTACGGTAGCATCTAGGAGATGCTACGACCGCAGCGCCCCTAGCGGTTTGACATACTTGAAGAAATTTACGCTACTCGTTAGCTGGAATATTACTCGTTACCTGGAACAAAAATATTCCGAGATCTCGACTCGTTACCTGGAATAATCGTTAGTAGGGATGCTCGTAAGTAGCGTTACCACTAATATATATATATATATATATATATATATATCTGTATTTCTGTATAAATTTTACCTAAAACTTCAACAATCTGTCAGACAATCCATAAAAGTAAATACAAAACACAAATGAGACAGGAATATCAGAATTGGTCTTTTTTATTTTAGGTCAAGTGTATGCAGAAATGTAGAAAATCTTATAGGGCTCACAAACTTTCAAGCACCACTATCCATGCATCTGAACACTATCATGAACAAAGGTAATCAATAAAAGAAAGACTAGTAAACAGGTAAACTGCTGAATTTTTGCACACTTTTGCTATTCATTTTGAATAAAAATTTAATAATATTCAAATATATAATTACTTATACAATATTACATGTAACCAGAACAGAACTAATAGCTAAGAGTTAATGTTTGAAGTGGTTGAAACATCAAAAAATGCAGACCTGTTTCCTCCTAAGGAGTCCTGCAGGAGGCGTGTGAGTTTTGAATCACGGTAAGGCACATGTGTGGAGCGCTTGCTCTTGTCTCCTAAAGCACTGATGACATTACCCAGAGCCAGCTTCAGGAAGACAGACAGACAACAAGCTTAAAAAAACAGCAACACTGATATCAAGCTCTCAGAGGTTATATGCAAGTTAAGTGCAGCAGTTCCTCTAAATTCCAGCTGATGGTGCTCATGCTACCAGGTCTGTGGAGCATGTGAATCTGAATATCAGAATGGCAGTCATCTGAAACAAGCTTTTGATTAGGGCCCAGAACTCTCAGTATCATGATATTTCATGTGGAGAAATATAAACCTTGTTTCACACACAAAAAAAAACACTCAAGGGGATTCAAAACCTTTGCCTACCAGTCCACAGTTGATGGAGATGCCCTCTTTTGCCCTGTCCCCTGTTGCCCCTGTTCTCTTCAGTCGCTCTGAACCAGCCAAGTCCACAAAGTGAAACTTTGCAGTTAGGGTTTCAAATTCATTCATCTCAGATGAGCCATTGGCCAGCCTGTTGTCTGTCTCATTGTTCTGGAGGAGGACATATTGATTGAGACAGAGTTACAGTATAATAAATATTCTGTTAAAAAAGACAACAGTACTCTTTAATCCAGCCATCAAGGTTTATTTATGGAAACTCACTGTAGAAGAACTTACACATCACTACTATGAGTGTTGTAATTAATAAAATGTGTTAAATCAATGCCACTCTTAAAATTGTGATAGTGATGAACATTTATTTGTGTGCAATCACTTGAGACATTTTAACCATGAACCTTTTTCAGTATGAAACCATCCTCTGTAGTTCTTGATAACTGAAACTATGGCTTGTTAGGTGTGAGCAGATCTGAAGTGTGTGTAGTGCCACCTACATTGTTGGAAGCGCAGACTCGAATTTGGCACAGGTGGATTGTGAAGATGGCATGTGAACGTGAGCTCTGAACGTTCATCTGAGTGCTGGCTGTAGTACGGGACAGAGCACCTAGCTTCAAACACTGCATCATCTGAGATATTACAGAGACAAATACAACATTACTGTGCTGGGTCAACTGATTCAGAAATGGTGAGCCAGTGCAAGAACATTCTCAAAAGTTGACACACAAACATATACTCACGCATTCTCACACCACACACAGGACTGTTTTTATACAAAGTCAATACGTGGAATTATATATACAAATCACATGAATACAATAATAGTAATTTACAGAGAGAGTTTAGATGTACAGTGGTGCTTGAAAGTTTGTGAACCCTTTAGAATTTTCTATATTTCTGCAATAATATGACCTAAAACATCATCAGATTTTCACACAAGTCCTAAAAGCAGATAAAAAGAACCCAGTTAAAATATTATACTTGGTCATTTGAAGAAAATAATCCAATATGACATTTTTGTGAGAGGCAAAAGTATGTGAACCTCTAGGATTAGCAGTTAAATTGAAGGTAAAATTAGACTCAGATGTTTATGGAAGTGTATCATGGCACGGACAAAAGCAACTTCTGAGGAGCTCAGAAAAAGTTTGTGATGCTCATCAGGCTGGAAAAGGTTACATCTCTAAAGATTTTGGACTCCACCAATCCATCAGACAGACTGCATACAAATGGAGGAAATTCAAGACCATTATTACTCTTCAATGGAGTGGGTGACCAACAAAGATCACTCCAAGAGCAAGGCGTGTAATAGTCTGTAAAGGACCCCGGGGTAACTTCTAAGCAACTGAAGGCCTCTCTCACATTGGCTGATGTTAATGTTCATGAGTCCACCATCAGGAGAACACTGAGCAACAATGATGTGCATAGCAGGGTTGCAAGACGAAAGCCACTGCTCTCTAAAAAACATTGCTCATTGCTGCTTGTATGCAGTTTGCTAAAGATCATGTGGACAAGCCAGATGACTACTGGAATTATGTTTTGTGGACGGATGAGACCAAAATACAATTTTTGTTGTATTGTGGTAGTATCATGGTTTGGTCCTGTTTAATTGCATCTGGGCCAGGACGGCATTTCATCACTGATGGAACAATGAATTGTGAATTATATCAGAGAATTCTAAAGAAAAATGTCAGGACATCTGTAAATGAATTGAATCTCAAGAGAAGGTTGGTCATGCAGCAAGACAACGACCCTAAGCACACAAGCCATTCTACCAAAGAACAGTTACCAGAAAAGTTTAGTTGAAGTTATTGCTCCAAAGGGGGGTCACATCAGATGCTGAAAACAAAGCTTCACATACTTTTGCCTCTCACAAATATGTCATATTGGACAATTTTCCTCAATAAATAAAATACCAAGTATAATATTTTTGTGTCAGTTTAACTAGGTTGTCTACTTTTAGGACTTGTGTGAAAATCTGTTTATGTTTTAGGTCATATTTATGTCGATATATAGAAATACAGAAAATTAGATATATAGAAAAAAAGGGTTCACAAACTTTAAAGCACCACTGTATGCAAGGTCAAATTATTATTCATATTTTGGTCAACAGTCAATTGCTTTTTCAATAAGAGCTTTATTATATTAATGTTATTTAAACATGCAACTGATATTTTACTTAAGAACTTTAAACTGTCCCATTAAAAAGAAATCTGTCTAGTAGAAAATGTGCTATTGTGTTCTTTTATTTATTTTTTATTTTTACTCAATTTTCTCCCCAATGTCTGTAGCCAATATACCCGCACATTCATTGATGCTCCCTATCACTTGAAATATTCCTGACTCTAGGAGGGTGTAGACCACCGCCTTTTTTCCAGCTGCTGCTGATACACCATACACCACTGGGCAGCCAACACGCTCAAAGGAAAGCGAATGATCCCCAGTTCTGATTGATTTCCTGGCAAATGCCTGAACCAGCAGATATTACTTAGTACTGATGGGGAGAGAGTGCCAATTGTGCTCTTAAGGGTTCTGGCTGCTGATGGCAAGCAGCATGATCTAGGATTCTAACACATGATCCTCTGATCACAGTGGCAGCGCCTTAGTTTGCTGAACCACTCTGGGCCTTGCTATTGTGTTTTAAGTGTTCATTTAGCCCACTGTATGAAAAGGCTTATAAAAATACACCAAAAACATCACCCACTGGCAAAATAGGAATGAGCCATAACATTAATGATTCTTCTTCACAAAAACATTTTTTTTGTCCTTACACTGTAGTGACATCAAACATACACAAATTCAGGCTACAAACATACATACACTTACTCACAGTGACAAACTACTCAAATCCTAACCTCATACTCAGATGTGACTGTGCGTGTAGTGACTCCCACTGTGTAGATCCCTCCTGTGGCATCCTCATGGATCTTAATATTAGATTTCTGCTTTCTGGCTTCTACATCCCGTGTGGTGTCAAACAAGTCTAGTACCTCTTCATTGTATAACTACAACACAAATAACAGATGTTAAAAAGGCTTTCAAGACATATAACAAATTGTGAGTTAAATAACCTTTATCTAACCAGGACTGATGACAGTTAAGACACTCTGGCTTTTCAAAAGGCAAAAGAAAGGCATGAGAAAAACAGACATTCCGACAGAGAGATAAGTCAGGAGAACAGTCACATCTGCTGTAATGTAATTTTTTCTGTCTCCAAATGCCAAGATTAAAGTGCAACCTTAAACAGTGTGTCGACACCATTCTTCTTATGTTGGGTCAGCAGCTGCTGTGCAGCATTTTTTGAGGGTTAAATTTAAAGCTAAGTGCTGATACTGAGAGATACAGAAGAGACGTCTCTTGCTTCACTTTCACCCAAGCCAGAAACAATACCACTGCCAATTATCTGGAGCCTCACACCTCCATTAAACTGCTGTTCTTGCTTCTGAGATTTCAGTTACGTAAGAAACGTATAAGGATACTGTTGTTTTCATAACAAAACTTCATATCTGTGAAAAAGCAACTTCATGGTGAAATTTCTTTTAAAATTAAATATCAAACCCCTTAATATAAAACGTTAACTCCTTTTAAACTACAAAAATGTTGTAATATATATATATATACACAATGGAATTCAAAGGTTTGGGTACTCCTGGTCAAAATTTATTTTACAGTAAACAGGTTAAGCAAGTTGAAAATGAAATCATCTCCAAAAGTCACAAAATTTGGCATGCATCACAGATTGTAAACACTTTTTGTACCCAGTCAAAAGTCTTTCAATTAATGTTAGAGAGATTTTCATCCATTCTTCCTTGCAAAAGTCTTGAACTTCTGTGAAATTTTGGGCCTTCTTGCATGCACTGCTCTTTTGAGGTCTATCCACAGATTTTCAATGATGTTCAGATTAAAGGACTGTGAAGGCTATAACCTTCAGCTCATGCTGAATAGGTAGTCTATTGTGGATATGAGGTGTGTTTAGGTTCATTATCCATTTGTAAAAGCTATCCTCTTTTCTTCTTCATTTTTTTTTTAGAATTTTTTAATGGTGTTATGTTTGCTTCCAGAATTTTGCTGAAATATCACTGAAGCAATTCTTCTCTTTACCCGTAAAATGTTCCCTGTGGAAAATGTTTCGGCTGCAACACAACCCCAAAGCATGATTGATCCACCTCTATGCTCAATGGTTGAAGAGATATTTTTTTCATGTAATGCTGTTTTTTTTTCATCCTTTTTTTCACTAAAAATACCTGTCTCCTCATTGCAGCCAAAGAGCTCTATCTTAACGTCTTCAGTTCAAAGGACTTGCATCAGGCTTGGTTTAGATGGTCTTTTGCAAATATCTGATGCTGAATTTTGTGGTGAGGACACAGGACAGGTTTTCTTCTGATGATGCTTGCATGAAGGCTATATTTGTGCAGGTGTTGCTGAACAGTAGAACACTGTACCACAACTCCAGAGTCTGCTAAATCTTCCTGAAGGTCTTTTGCAGTCAAGCAGGGTTCTGATTGCCTTTTTAGCAATCCTAAACAGCTGTTTCTGAAAACGTTTACTCCACTGTTCCTGTTAACTGTCATTTCTTACTTACATTTTGAACTGAGGAAATGACAACCTGACAATGCTTTACTATCTTCTTACAGCCTTCTCTTTCTTTATGGGCCACAATCACTCCCATTTTCAGAGTGATAGGCAGCTGCACAGAAGAACTCATGGATGTTGTTTTTTGAAACAAGGATAGAGGAGTCTTTGTATCTCCTGGCCTTTCCAAAAGATGATTGTGAAAAAAAAAATCCCAACAGGCTAATTAAGGTCTGAGACCTCAGTAAGTTATCGGACTCAAAACTCCAAAGATTTCCATACTTTTGGAAGGTACTCCTTTCCTTTTTTCACTCTAAAATTGTACAAAACCAAAATAATACACTGACATTGCTTAAAATGTGGAAAATGTGTTTTATCTTTGACTTTATGCCTTTTGGAGATCATTTCATCTTCAGCTTACTTAACTGTTCACAGTAACAGTAATTTTGACCAGGGGAGTCTACCACTGTAGCATGCACCTGATGATAAGATACAGGTTGAGTCATTATGTACTTTGAAGATTGGGTATTTGGGTATTTGTGGAGAGAAGTATTTGTACCTACTTCTAAGAACTGAGCATTGATCTTGAATTCAGGTACAGGACGGCCCTGTTCAATGGCAGCTTGTCGTCGCTCTTCAATTCCCTTAAACAGATGGCTGACAGCCCGTGGAATGATCCCAAGCTCCTCCTCACCAATACTCACATCAAAACCTGTACCCATGGTGTATGTCTTCCCTGAGCCAGTCTAAAAGAGAACAGGGAAGAGAGGGAGTGATTAACCATATCCATATTTATGGATGATTGTGATCGTAATTCAAGTTATTTGAATAGTTCCAGCTTGTATGTTTAGTACCAACAAAGTACCAAAAATCTTGCATTCACAATTAGAAACAGAGTAATACAGAGTACAACAATACCTTCATAGTGTAAAGGAGTTCTTCAGCTTTTTCCATAGTACATACATCATTTAACAGAAATACAGTATAGTAACAGTAATTTACAGTGCTGTAATACGTAACTTTGTTCATTAAATGTTCCAAATTTTATGCACAGAAGCTAACACTTTGCATTTAATGAAACATAATTCCAAATAAGAATAATATATGTTTATAAACAGTGCTCCTCAAAGAAAGACTGGGTGGGATTTGCATATTTCTCTCACTGTGGTGCATAACACCATTAAATGGTTCAAGGAATCTGGAGGAATTTCAGTGTGTAAAGGGTAAAGCTGCTAGTGTAAGCTGAGCATCTGTGATCTACGATCCCTCAGAATGTGCTGCATCAAGAACCATCATTCATCAATAGCCAATATAACCACAGGGGCAAGGGATTACTTTGGCAAACCTTTGACAAGTGCTACCATGAGGAGATATATTCACAAATGCCACTTAAAACTTTACTATACAAAAAATAAACCAATTGTTAACCATTGTAAGAACAGCATCAACTTCTCTGGGCTCAGAAGTATGTTGG
Source organism: Crenuchus spilurus (assembly GCA_036984385.1). Classification (NCBI taxonomy): domain Eukaryota; kingdom Metazoa; phylum Chordata; class Actinopteri; order Characiformes; family Crenuchidae; genus Crenuchus; species Crenuchus spilurus. Next base: position 51,406 of record BRDA01004082.1, on the reverse strand, counting down.
ATGGACCGTCACACAGTTGAAAGGTCAAATGAATTATTATTTCAATAAAAAAAAAAGAAATTAATGTTGTGTGGCCTGGACAAAAAATAAATTACCATCCAGATTGTTATCAACTTGTTATCAAGTCCAAAAGCCAGGGTCTGATGTGGTATAAGGGTTGTGTAGGCGCCCTTGTAAAAAGTAATTTACACTGTGATACTAGCATTAATTCAGAAAAGTACAGTTAGATTTTAAAGCAAATGCTGCCTTCAAAACAACATATTTTCCAGGGATGTTCATGCATTTATCAATTCAAAGTCACATACAATGCACAGTCATATGATATACACATTAAAAAGGCATGACTGTGGAAGAAGAGAATACAGGTATTGGACTGGCCTGCCTAGAGTCCCAAATAGAGAATGTGTGAGAGAATGTGTGGAGAATTTAGAAATAAAAAAATGTGACAATGATCATGCTATACTGTTGCACATTTGTTTGCAGGAAGACTGCTGAACTTCATCGATTGGTATGATAAAAAGTCTTTTAAGTGTTGTTAGAAGGAATGGCTACATTACAAAGTAGTAAATGCTTTACTGTCCCAACTTTTTTGTTATATATTGCAGGCCTGAAATGCCGGAATGTATGTACACTACTGGTCAATAATTTTGGAACAGTTTTAGAAAGTTCTAGAATGTTTCTGTTATGCGCCTAGTTGGTCAGGGGTTCATCCTACAGCAAGATAATGACCCAAAACATAAGTCCAAGCTCTGCCAGAACTACCTCAGGAAAAAAAAGAACAGGATTGTCAGCTTGAAAACATGGAATGGCAGCACAGTCTCCAGACTTAGTGACACACATTTATGGGAACTTCTGCAACAAATTTGGGAAGAATTTTCTGAAGAATATTTGATTTCTACTGTAGAAAGAATGCCACGAGTGTGTTCAGCTGTTGTATCTGCTGAACATAAGTGCTTTGATGAGTCAAAAGTTTAGATACATTTTGGTCAATATAATACATCAATATAAATTGATTTCATGATTTCTTATTTAACTCCTATGGTTTTATTTCAGAGTGCAATGAGCCATTAAACTCAATCATTTTCAATAGAAAACTGGAAAATATTGGTGTTCTTAAACTTTTGACAGGTGTTGTATATTATATATAACACTTTTTGCATTTCCGTACTGTCTCCATTTTCTCTTAACTGGGATTGTAAGTACTTTGATTGAAGGAGTTTAGAACCCTTTTATTTACTTTGAATTGGAGTTCTTTGAAAACAACAAGCCTGTTTGACAGCTTGCGGAATCCGAAGCCCATTATATGCTTCACACCTCTGCTGTTTAGAAGGTGTTTGACCGTTAACTAGCATTAGTCTGTTATAAAAAGAAATAATGCAGAAGTCTTTCCTTTGTCTGCAGTGATGGAGGGGAGTAATCATGCAGACAAAAGAGGCTTGGAGGTCTCTGTTGTCATGGCCACAGAAAAAGGAATGTAATGCTGGGCCCAAATTTACACATCATCCCCCAATGCAGTACACTGCAGCCTCGGAAAGAGTCTGACAGGGAGACAGAAACTGGGGGAGAATTGAATGAACCTGGCCTTCAGGGAAGAGTAGTGAAGAATTCTTGGGTGGTTTTGTAATTGGGATTTGAAAGAGAAGCAGAACAAATCCATCTGACAGATAGCACACACATGACTCCTAAGAAACTCATTTGGTTAATTTATCAGGCCAATAACCTGCCCCCTCACAACAGGTTTCATGTTGAAACATGTCTGCTGTTGCAGTGTTGACAGAGGTTTTGCGGCTTGTCTGCTTTTTTGTGGATGATATGAAACAAGTTCCACAAAGACAAGCTCAGCCATAAGCACCTTTTTATTGTGCAACACAGTAACACAGAAATCTCTAGGCACATCAATAACAGAAAACCTGATATAGGCATATAATATGCATTGAAATATATAATCTGGAAAGCTTAACACGTACTATACAGGAGGATAATTTGCATTTAACAGTTCTTGGCTTGTCTTACCTGGCCGTAAGCGAAGATAGTGGCATTGTAGCCTTCAAAGCAGCCCTCAATGAGTTTCTCTGTGCAGTTGCTGTAGATGGCATCCTGCTGGGATTCCATGTCAAACACATAGTCGTATGTGAAGGCCTTGTCCTTACCTAGAACCACTTGGGGTTCTCCTGGGGTCACAAATGTGCAAATGTGACATCCTTCAATTTTCTCCTTTGCCAACTGTGGGCGAATCCTACAGAGATAGAGTGAGAAAGAATGAGAGAAAGAAGGCATAAAATTAGAGAGTAAAACAATAAAATTAGAGATTTAAAAGGTTAAAAGTAATATTATAATTTTTCCACTGAAACAATATACTATCTAAATATCTGTGTTGGCCTGTCAGCAGACCTGATTAAATACATTTGATATGTTGACACTCTGACTAGAGGAATGCAGGTAAGAGCCGGGCAAAACCTGGCTTGCATTGTGCCAAGCAAGTGCCAAGATTTTACACAGCACATTACTTAATGCTTACACTGCACTCCTGAATAGGGGAAGGAACATTACTGATATCTAAAGCGTGGTCTAATTTATTACCAATGACTTGATAAGACATGTGAGGTGTAATGTGTGAATTGCATGAATAGGCGTGGTTGTACTACTGCAGCTGTGTGAATAACCATGCAGAGCATATGGCATGAGCAGCTGAATTTCTGTATATGCATGAATGCATGTGACTATGGGCCTTGGCACACATCATGACGGCCATATTTTGGAATACACTCCTGGAAGCATAACATTATGCTAAAATTTTTGAGGAAGACTTGCTGTGCATGTTATAGAACTACTGTAAATGCTGCTAGCCAACTCACTCTCACCAGCTAACATACACAGAGCTTTCTCTGTTCATAGAGGGAGGGGGAAACTCAGCATATGCACTAGGTACACAGTCACACCCTGCTTTTCATTAACTCATTTTTTCTGTTTGTTTTTACTCATCCGTTTCCTATAAAACCACTCTGTGCTGTTCTACCTGGCCCTACCACAGGTCAATCTGAGGTACATTCTTTTATATCTCATTTAGTTCCATTTGGAAACTCTTCACTAATGCACTCTGAACATCCACACAGAAAAATACTGTCTGAGCAAAAAGCATTTAAGTGAAAGTTAAGGCAAAAATCTAACTCCCTCTTGCAGTTGATGTACTTGATCAGCCATGAAAGTTTTTATTAAAACTTTGGACAGGAATTCACCGGCTAATGAATCTAATGAGTACTGGAAACTTTTAGCCACCAAATAACGTGTTGTAAACTGCATGCCTCAGTCATCACATTTGTCTCAAACCACAGTATATTTTTATACAATTTATTATGGGTGTAAATCACAAATTTCAGCACAATATGGTAATATATATCAAGTCTTTTAGCCAACAATTTTGTATACCTCAAATTATCCATTACTTGATTCCATTAGATACTGGATGTCAGGCTGAGAGGCAATAATATGGGCAGACACACGCAGAGTAAAATACTAAAGTCTTACAAGGGGAGAACACGTTAATAGAAGTCAGGATACAAGGCAGGAGTAATAATAGGAGCAAACAAGAGCAGTGAGGATAATCCAAGAGAATAATCTATACAAACATGCACAAAGGTCAGAGTCTGAGAAGAAGAGGGCAGAAAATCCAAAGGGCAGAGCAAAAGTCATAATCCAGTAAATAACTAGGTCTAAAGCTAAAAACACAGAGAATAAGAAGAAGAGAGTAACACTTGGTATGTCCTGCAACAGAAACAATACTTTGCGAAGCACTAGTGAAATGCTTGGTGTATATATACAGGGGAGAGTTGTTGAAGAGCAGGTGAATTCACTTAGTACTATGGGGAGCGTGTGAGGTGAGCCATGTGCTGATTGGTGGTGCAAGCGGCTGGTGACCGCGGTGAACTCTGGGAAATGGAGTTTGGGGGATTGACAGCGCTATTGTGCTGTGTGACACTGGGATCTGTAATCAGAATTAAATAATGAAATTCCACAAAGTCTGATTCCACAAAACTAAAAATTGTCTTACTATATCCTAGAGTACAATTACTATTAAAACTATATACACACAGTGCCATTTCAACATTCAAAATTCAGTTATGATAAGGGCAAATATTCACATTTTCCTTTCTTAACATAAAAAATTCACTCATCAATAACCAATAATCATAAAACTATCAAAACTATCACTATCAATAATAATCAATAATAAACATTCTTACACAAAACAGCAGCTTGACCTATAAAGGTATGTAGACATTAGCTAATTTGACTAGTTAATGCCAAACGTAAATGTATAATTAATACCACAGTATCAATGGCAAAACAGTGATAGCATTAATGCTAAATGCTAACTGGATACAGATCTGCATGCTAGTCCTGCAGTCCTTGGCACTGCTGGGGCTGAGGCTACAGCAGAAATAGTAGATTGCCACAGAGCTGTTATTGTGTGCCCATGACATCAGATCCCAGCTATTTAGCATCCAGCTATGAGCACCCATCACCAATGACATGGATGGAAGCAGAGAAAGAAAGAGAGCAAAACGGGACCTAACAAACTAACAACAAACATCTTGTGATTAGCTTAAAAAACAAACAGTAATACACAGACACAATGCCCATAGTAGGTCTATAATAATATAATGTTACTAATATAATAATACTGTTGCCAACCTTGCTGTTGAATGAAAATACATAGAACTCAGCTTTTATATAGTGACTGAAACATAATATTCTTCATTGCACTGATTGCATTATATGCATTATTTATTATATAGTGAGTACTTATCAGACACCATATAAGCTTAAAACATAACATTGTAACAATATGACAGTAGTAACACTATAACAATGCAGACACCACTGTAATGTAGTATATCAGCTGTGTGGTAGACTGAATGGCACCAATGAGTGACTTTTGAAATAGCTGTGTTTGGTCTTCTTTCCACATCTGCTTAAAAGAAGCAAGGAAGTGGATGGCTACTATATAACTGTTCATTGTGTAAGACTGCTTCATTATGCTTTCATTTACTCTACCATCCATTAGTAATTATTTGTATAGTTCTGGGCGCTCCTTAATATACCCTCTGTTTCAGGATAGTGGATCTTAGGGACATCAGCGAGATCTACTATAGGAACCCATGTTGACCGTCCATTTCAGAGAAACTCTCAGAGCCAGTTCCACAGTTGAGATTCAAACCTGAATTTATGCAGTAAGGAGCACTGTTGCACGACATTTTAAGGTTATCAAGTGCATGAGGCATAAAACTCAATAATACATCACAGACTGACTTATGAACAACATTGACCTCACCAATTAAACGAAAATAGGGAAAAGGTGATGTGTGTAAATCCAATAAACATTATTCCATTACATTGTTAGTCACTCACTAATAAGCAAGCAAAGGTTGAGGAAAAGACAAAGTTGCATTCAGAATCCACTACCATGTTACCATCTCTCCTTTCTTCTCTTCATATCACTTTTTTGTTTTGTTTCGTGACTTCCAATTAACACTAGGAGTATATGTACAAGAGGAAATGAAAGTTTTTGCACTGCAGAAAAATGCCTTGACGATGGCTTCTGCACAGTGCAACTTCACATATAACAGATGAAAGTCTAGTTTGATATTGTGATATGCAGGTCTTTCACCTCATTTGTCAGATTGTGACAAAATAATCTCTAGTAGGTATCTAGTGGCATTCCCAGTAAGGCAGCACAATACATAAGCTACTTTCTTACTGATTATCATTATATGCAATACTTACATCACAAAAAGGCTGTAATACAGAAATGAAACTAGGGTGATTTGATCATCAACAATGCCCTATGGGTAGGAACCCTAACAAATTGCAGTAAATGGCATGAAGTGCATGGCAGTGAAAATTGTGTCACAGATTGTGAAATGAGCCATTTCCCATTAAATACATTTTGCCATGAAAATTCTACATTTAAGTGGTTTGTACCTTCATTGCAGATTCTGGAAAAATGTAGATGTAATTTGACATTCTGGATTCATGTAGGTGAAACATTTGATGAGGGGGGTGCCTGAGAGTGATTAATCTATTAAATTAATCAACTATGTTAAGTGCTTGAGTGAGCTGTGCTTTGATGACACTTGATCCAGCATTGAAGTAACATTAGGCTTAGGGAAAGGACAAATCAAGAGACTGTAGGCTTTGGACTGCAGAGACCTATTGAACTCTGTGTGTGGTAACTGCTGTAAAGAGCATTGGATTAGAGAAAAAAACACAATGAATTAAACTTTTTAAACATATTAGCAGGGTTCAAATTTAACTCACACACATTCTATGCAATTAAATTTTATTTAATAGCTGTTGTGAAAGACTTTTCTTATAAAATCCATGAAATATATGATATTTTGAGATAGTAGGTCCATACTGAAATTGGTAGGGCCTTACCTATGAGCTTGTGTGTTTGTTTTCAGTACAAAGCAAAGAAATTCAGTACAAGGCATGTCCTTCTAAAGCTTAGTGCACTCACAGTACGTACCGGTATAATCTCATTACTGATATTTTGTCCAACCTTAATTCCTAATGTCTTTCTTGGGCTGGTCACAGTGCTGGACCCTAAGCGAGGCCTGTCTGATCCTCTAAAGTCCACCCTCAGAACCTCTCCATAGTGCTAATCCTTCATTAGAGTTGAATCAGGTATTCAGATACATCTCGGGAGACATGCAGAGGTGAAATGTTAAGTTTTAGAATAAGTCAAACTCCATTAACATGTAATTTCTTATTCAAAATTTCTCATTCCTAGTTATATGGAATAAGCAAAGAAATCAAACCACAAGTGTTCCTAAGCAGTAGAAGAGATTTACGATTAAAATTAGTATTTGATGAAAGCTACTATTGTGCATATTGGTACCCTGTCCTGGGCTTGGCTAGGATAATGTGAAATGGTGAGGGGGTAGGGGACTCACAGCGACCCTGATTAGGATTAAGCGGATAGGATAATGGATGTATACTGTTGTGCCTAGTCCTCTTTTGTAAAAATAAATAAATAAAATTTTGCTATAATTTCATCATTTTTTGAAAGCACATTTATGGAAAACTGTCAGTACTGCAGATTCAAACTTCATTCAGAATGTAAATTGAGCACATCTTTAATTACTTGCATGTGTAATTATTAATTAGCTATATAAATAATTTATTATTGAAATGAAACATTTATTTAAATTAATACTGTAGCAATAATAATGGTTATTCTTAAGGATTAGGCAATTGTTGTCATTTGCTATTTGCAAGAGACACTTTATTCTTTTTTTTAGATACTTTACACAAAGACAGAAAACAACGTGACCCTCTCTGTAATGTGGTAATACTACTTTGGTTTACCAACTAACTCCTATGAAGTCATCAAAAAGGGACCACAATTGGATGCAATGCATATAATTATGAACATTATAAAAGATATTGTGAGAAGTTAACAAGACTACAATTCAGTTCTTGCTTTCACTCTACACATGGTGGTCACACAGCACTCCCGTTAAGGGGGCTGACAGACAGGTTTCAGATTTAAGTTTCAATGTAAACACAACTCCTCCTACACAGGCATAAGGGCTTCCTTTATAGGCTTTTCTATACTCTGTATTTAGACCCTTTTTTAAAGTCAGCACACTCTATGCCCATAAAGGCAGTTTTGGTAAAGAGAATTCAAACAGAAATGCTCTTCTGATCTACCCCTGACCTAATATTATTTTCCAAAAAAGTACAAATACAACTAGGGCTATCATGATTACTTGAAAAAGTAGCCAAATTGTATGGAAGTGGATCTTTTATAATATGAAATACAATCTTTTACGACCTTTTTCTGATATACTCTTAGAATTTCAGCAAAGCATGCATGCATTTTTGTACAATTACGTCTGGTCTATTTGAACAGCTTATCTAAATAATCTGTGATAATTACTCATTTCTAAGGCCACTCTTAAAAAATACAAACTGTTGACTTTGAGAATAAAATCGTAATATTACGATTTTAAAGTCATAATATTATGATTTTAAAGTTGCAATATTATGAGATTAAAGTTGTAATATTACGAGAATAAAGTCTTTATATTATAAGAATAAAGTTAGAATATTATGAGATTAAAGTTGTAATATTATGAGAATAAAAGTTGACTTTATTACGATTTTATTATGGTAATATTACGACTTTAATCTCAAAATCAACGGTTTATATTTATTAAAGATTGGCCCTAAACCGCCGCCGTATATAAGTGATAGTGGTAGTGTGGGTATAAAAAGTTGAGAACAAGTGTGGTGGTGAGGGCTCAGGAGTTCGGCTCCAAACGACCACTAACCATGTGACAGCTCTACTTAGCATCAAGCCACAGGCCTCATTACAGCGATTATAGTGACAGCAGCCCTCTCTGCAGTTCTCTTTTTCTCAAGGAAGGCTTTGTAGCCTAAACCAAAATTGAACTCTATGCACTATTAAACCCTGAACTTTACGTATAAAAAGATTCATATCTCTAGCTTCTGACTTGTCCTAAACCATACATTGAAAAATATGCTTCACATGGACTTGTCTAACAGCAGGGGTTTTATCTGACAGAGGTCAGAGTGAACTGCAGGGATCTGTCCAATGTAAACAAAGCAAACAAACAACAGACTAATCCACAGCAGCCATAGCAGTACTGAGAACCCTGAGTCATGCAGATGATTGGATGACAACAACCAGTACAAAATGGGCCCCCAGAGAGGACAGTGGCATTATCTGTGATTTGATTTTCTGTTTTCATTAATAGCTGACGCATTGTCTGTCTCATAGATGGAAGGTCTTCTAGAGCTCACCTCATCCTGCAACACAGTGATTGTGCATTTTCACATCACAGACAGGAATTATTATCTAATACTTGAGAAAAAGGTCCATGCAAAAATGTCACCATGTCCACATGGTCAGAGCAGAAGATGAAAAAGTCAATAAACTTGTGCAAAGGAAATAGAAAAGCTCAAAGAAATCCTCAAATGCATTATAGAAAAGTCATGTTGTAAGTATCTATGGAATTTACAGTAAGTACCTCCACAGAATGGCTTTGCTTCTCATGACTGAGCAGCCCATGCAATGCTTGATGTTTTACAAGCTATATCAAATGATTCTGAATTTCATAGCACACTTTCTAAGGGAGAAATCCTGGTCCCACAAAGGATTAGGTATTATGGATTTAATGTGAGGAATGCAGTATGTGACAGCCTGCATGCTGTTTAACCCAATGTGGTAAACAAAGCGATTTACTAAACTTCACTGGATTACTTTCCCCATTTTGATGTTCACTGTTCAACATAAACAAAACAATTACTGTCGACCAAATATTGAATTGTCAGATAACGTAAAATTGTAAAATGTATTTAATAACAGCATTTGAACAGAATGAACATGTTGAAGTTGTGTAACAACAGTAGCCTAAGGTCTGAAACACAACCACTTTCAGACATTGAAAAAGTGAGATGGAATAACACAGTATTTTCTGAATGCTATACACAGACATCATTGTTTTGGTTCTCAAACAAACCACTCTGCATGTTCCAAAAAAACCTTCAGTGAAAAGGTGAAAATGTACCCTCTCATTCTTTAAACATACATACAGAGAAATATAATCACAGAGCTGTTCTCAGATTTGTTACAAGGCACTTTCAGTTCAGAAACAGGGTCATTTTCTTTCCTTACTGTGTAACTTCAGTCAAGGCATCCATAAAAGCAGCCTGTCTAACCTGCTCCTGTGAATATGATGGGAACAGTTTTCTTGAGTAAATGAGCAGTCATATTATAAGGAATAGGGGGTGTGGGAGGGGTGATATAGAAGCTGTTCAGGGATTTCCCCTTTCAATATCGTGTGCCAGAATGTTCAACTCCATTTGTCATCCCTGCTATGATTTTTAAAACCTTGCTTAGATGTGCAAAATCTATTATGCAGCCAAGACAAAGACATTCTCACATTTGTGATGTTTTGGGCTGAGCCTAAGCCATTGTTGACATCTTCGGTGGCTGAGGCTGAGTTACTACTTTTAGTTCAAGGGCCTCTATTGTTGAGAGATGGTGTTGAGATGGGGAACTAATTTGCCAAAATGACATTCAGGAACAGGTACAAACAAGCATGGCTCTACCTTAAGGATGGAGGGACAAACTATCCTTTTCCTAAACAGATTTTCAAGGCATAAATTCACATCTGAGTGCAGATTATCTCACTTCTTAAGTTAAAACAGAGCCAAATGGCCAATGCCAAATTTTTAAACTCTGATATGACTTACTAGGGATGCATTGAGACAATACACTGGATCTGCATTAGCACTGATTGTGCATTAGTCAGAAATCTAGATTTCATTTTGTTCATTTCATAGTCATCACCATTATTAAATGTAACAGCACAACAACTGTTATTCAGCAGTTTATTTAGCCATGGAATGCATAATAAGTCAAACAAATAATACTGCACATTGAATACATTTTCAAGATACACAATATGTATTATATTTTTATTATATATTTACAACAGACATGCATCTGTAATGCATGGCAGAAGAAATGCATTAGTCGTGTCACATTTAAAGATTCAGTTAAAAACTAATGATATACAAAAAAATCCATGCTTCATCTGCTTGTTTTAAAGTAAATCCAATTACAAATGACCGATTATGCTTTTTTAGTGAAAAATACAATGGTATTATCCATGATATATTCTGTAATGTACTGTACTGATTCTAATAATGTACACTGTAAATGTACTATAATGATAATGTATTGCCAATTTGCCTATCCCTTCTTTGCTATACATTTTATTTTTTTTATATTAAAATGCAAGCAAATCCGAAGAGATGTGTGTATATTTTAGGCTGAATAAAAAAGAGCAGTGACATCAGATCTCAGAACTCAGTTTCAGCAAATACAAGGAGTTTGGATATCAGAAACAGTGTTAAGGGAGAGAAAGTAGATTTGGTGCATCCCTGTCACTCTCGCCTTTAAAAATGCTCACAGGATGAAGATAGATCACCAGCTGCCATCTCTTACAATGACAGGAGAGAATTTTTTGCAGTGTCAGCCTCCCTGAAAGCTACACTTGTTCACTTAGAAGTGCACAAGTTAAGTGATGTTCTCTGGCCCCAGTGCACCATGCTTGATTCATTTAACACCCCTTGACTGCTTCCTGGGTCAGAGGTGACACTACACACATGAGCAACTGCAGGAAAAGCGGCCAGAGGGCAACACGGATTTGTCAGATTGCCTCATGGCTCTGCTCAATGAGTGGAAAACAAAAGGAAAGCCAATAAAAACAAGGACACACAAAACAGCTGACCACC
>BRDA01004082.1:28702-39972 GCA_036984385.1 Crenuchus spilurus | reverse complement strand
CACGGATTTGTCAGATTGCCTCATGGCTCTGCTCAATGAGTGGAAAACAAAAGGAAAGCCAATAAAAACAAGGACACACAAAACAGCTGACCACCTCCTCTCCCTAAGGCTCAAACCACTGTTAGTTATTAATGGAAAGGAGCTGTTGATCCAAGAGTGATCTGATATTGGCTGACTATACTTGGGGGAAATGCTGGAAACATAAGATAAGGAAAGATGTGGAATCCTGTTGTTGTTATGTGTGTAGTTTAAGCTGAATTTAAACTGAATGCTTGGCATTTCAACTGTATACTCCACCATACGCATAAATCAAGATAATTGATGTAATTTTAGAGATGAGGCATGGGAATGCATTTTTTTTATCAACAGTAAAGATGTAGCAAAAGTGTGAAACAAAACATACTCTATGCTCCACCCACATTATATTCGTTCTTTGACATGTACTGTTGTGAAGTTGGATAAACTTTATTAACACTCGTAAACTTCCATTTGGAGTTTGGAGCTGAGATTTGCTATATAAAGTAGGGTTTCCAGTATAAAGTTTGACAGTACTGAGGTGCACTATGTTATTGCACAAAATCAAAACTAGGTAGTTTGGAAATAACAACAATTTTGCTGCTATGCTTAATAAATTACAAACAAAAAGACTACTACTGATCTACCTAAATTCCCAAATTTACATTTGCACCAATTGAATTAGATTTTGACAAGTTTGTCAAACCTTCTAATGGCTGCTTTGAAAGAACACATTTGTAAGTGAGCAGGGACAGGACTGGAAGACAAAGTGCGTGAAAATGATAAAGTGAGATTTAGCAGTCATGCTCATTTGGAGTCTGATGACTTTTGAGCAAGTTCCAATGATTCAGTTGACCCCCTTTCCTTCCGCTGTGGCAACAGAGAATTCCATGCACTTCAGCCATGACATGTGGGCACCCAAAAGACCTTCACACAAGGACAAAACACACTACAACCAGACTCACTACCAGCCAGCAATGCAAACTCAGAGCTCCCTGCTATGCATTTAGCTAAAGCAGGAAGGAGATAAGATAAATCTGAAGACTCTGACAAAGTCAAGCACCGGCTATGACTGCCAGCAACTTTAGAAAATGTTGCAGGATATTAGGCCGTCTTTTGCAACATAGGAATTTTGATGACCTGTATTTTCTGGATGACCTCATTGTATAAATGAGTCAGCTGCTTCTTGCATGCAAATGACAGATGGCTCTCAGAGCCATGGTACTCCTTCGGTTCTCTACAACAACCTCATAAATATTGATAAGAAAGTCTTCACAATTACTTATTTGAGAAGACGGCAGGTGGATCTTTCCACGTAATCCACCCAGTGACAAAAGATCTGGTAACAAGCTGAAGGTAGTAACATAATGAACCAATAAAAAATACAGAATTGTGATGGACTCGATTTTTCAGTTAATGTCATCTACTCAACTGACCAAGATCAACTGACTACTCACCAAGAGTCCACAGACATATTTTCAATACATTAAAGAGCAACAGTCAATGTAACTGAAGTGTGACAGTTTTGTCCTTACTGTGCAGTGCCAACTACAAGGCACTACATCTAAAAAAAGAAAAAGAAAATTCAGTTGTGCTTTGTCTTATAAATATGGAGAATTTTTAATTTGGGGAGAGCCTATAAATCTACAATGTTGCAGTCACATTGCTCAATAATCAACTGTCCCACTGACTTCTGCCACATATCCTATTGGAAAAAAAAACACGGGTCGACCCAGACTATCACTAGACAAGAAATGAAAACAGTATTGTGTGCAATGCAAACTTGTGGTTCCATTGACTGAGAGATCAATATGACAAAGAACACTATTGTTAGCCTTAGGGCCTTCCATTATTAATGATTTGGTTGAAGCTGGCTGGAGTACAGTGGCATTCAAAAGACCAGTATCTGTGTGGAACCATCATAAAGAAAGACAGGCACTGTCCATCTCTTCAGTCAAGTCCTTTACACACTACACACACTTACAGATATGCACATACACTCCCTCACTAACAGTTATGGCACTGAATGAAGCACCTTTGTCAGTATGATGTTCCCTTGTGTACACTTGCATAAAGACAAACAAAAAGTGATGCCCAGAGACAACTGCATTTAGACAACTAAATTGGATTGTCAATTAAAAAAGAAACATAAATTAAAATGTTCATTTTTGGTGAATCTGAAAATGATGGTGATAATGCATATTTTAAATGGTCCTACAGTTCCCTTTTACAGTAAGAAACACAGCATTATAGAAAGACATTTATGCATTTTTACTGTATTTTTATGCATTATTTAAACTCCCTTTGTTTATCTTTTTCCAGTAAAGGTTATGTATGGTTTGTTAATATTCAGATTTTTGTTTGACATGTTTAACAAAAAAAAAAAAAAACCTGATCACTCAATTAAGTCAAAATAATTGACCCTACAAAAAACACACTGGACTCCAGTTTCAAAGACATTACTAAAATGTCACTGTTTTGAACTAGTTACTAAATTTACTATACATTTTATCTGTACGTATGGTGATGTCTCTGTCTTCTTTACATTAAGTAATTTTCAGTTCACCATCTTTGAAGGAATCCCTCAGTATAGTAAATTATCCATAAAGACAGAAAGGAGAACAGCACAAATTTATTAGAGAGAATAGGTTAATAAACTGAAAGTCTGTCTGTAAGGCGATGATGAATGTAATGTTGTCAACACATGGCACGTGTCCAACAGGCAGAGACAGGCACTGTATCTATAACAACCAATTGTGTGGATGGAGCACTAGCAAGGCATAAGTCCAAAATATGCTATAAACTAGTAAAAACAGCTCATCAGATGCATTTGAAGTAACCCCTGCTTTCAGCACCAGTGCTGATTAAAAGGTTGCCATGCCTTTAAATTTACAAACACAAGTACACATGATGGGAGGAGATCACTGAATGCTGACTGTAATGCTATTTAGCGATGACAATAAGTTTACTTTCTAGTCTGAGTGAAAGAGTTTTATATTTTTTAACTGTGGCAACATTTAAGATGCCCTAAATGTAGATATCCTAATTTCTGCATTCATTAAACATACACTATGCACTAAAATATTGGATATTGGCACTGACCCAGAGTTGCCATATATGTGCATCTCTAGTAGGAATGTAACAAAAATACTCATAAATTTGGGTATCACAATATTATGTTTTTTGATACTTCAATGGTTCTCAAAAACACAATACTGATTTTTTTAATGAATAGTTTACATACAAAGACTCATGGCAGTGAATCATTTTGTGTTGTGTTTAAACTCCTGCGCACTAGACAGCAGTGTCATCTAACTTCAGCCATTAAAACTCTATTACTCCAACAGAAACAAGCAGCATAAGGGCACAGCAGTGACAGTTTCCCTAAAATTACATTTAAAAATCACACCTTTTTGCAATAATTTACAATATATTGAATCGTAAATCCTGTAACATGACAAGTATTCAGTCCATTTCAATACTTAATGCAGGGGTGTCCAAATCCAGTCCTGGAGGGCCGGATTCCTGCAGAGTTTGGTGATTTCTCTGCTCTGACACTACAATTAAACCTGCTCATTACCTGCTGAGCTGAATCAGGTGTGTTTGATCAGGAAAATCACCAAACTCTGCATGAATCCAGCCCTCCAGGACTGGATTTGGACACCCCTGACCTAATGAGTTCTCTACATAGACAGTATTATACTTCACAATGTGCATCCCCGAGAAGAAGGCTGTCTCAATTCTTATATACCTTAAAATGCGGCCTTGAATGCTTCCTCAATCTTTAAGTCAATCCCACAAACTAACACGGTGCAGAGTAAGCAGAGCAGAGCAGTCAGCAACAGGGCAAACAGTGATTAGATTATTTTACATGTAATTATACTAAAACTGCTATAAAAACTGCAAGAGCAGAATCTATGGTAGCGATATGCTGAGGAGATTTTCACAGCTGAAGTAAGAAAATGCTTACAATGTGCAGATGGTGAGAATAAGTGATGTCATCGCTGTCTAACAAGAGGGTCTCATTTATTTGTCTATATAAGGGTGGATGACAGTTCAAACTTTGACTACTTGGCTGTCTACACAGATACTGCCTAGTTAGACATCACACCAGGTTCTTGCCAGTACTTAGCTCTAACCACTACTGTTTAGCAGCTTTAAGGTACTGCACTAAAATGATTCATATACAGCGCCCTCCATAATTATTGGCACCCCTGGTTAAGAAGTGTTCTTTGGCTTCTAATAAATTATTTTTTAAGAAAAATAATATAGGACAACAATGCATAAAAAGAAAAATCTAAGCTTTAATCCAAGTGCCTTTATTTGGTGGGAAAAAAATCACACATTAAGAAATAAATCTTTTGAATGAAATCATGTGTGCCACAATTATTGGCACCCCTGGTTTTAGTACTTTGTACAACCTCCTTTTGCCAACAAGACAGAACTTAATCTTATCATATATCTCTTCACAAGATGGGAGAATACAGAAAGAGGGATCTTCAACCATTCCTCTTTGCACAACCTCTCTACATTGTCCAGAGTCCTGGGTCTTCTCCTATGCACTCTCCTCTTCAGCTCAACCCACAGGTTTTCTATCGAGTTGAGGTCTGGGGACTGAGATGGCCATGATAGGAGCTTGATTTTGTGCCTTGTGAACCATTTTTGAGTAGATTTGGCCACATGTTTAAGGTCATTATCTTGCTGAGAGACCCAGTGATGACCCATCTTCAGCTTTCGGCCAGAAGCCATCAGATTCTGATTCAAAATGTCCACATATTTCGAAGAGTTCATGATCCCATGTATCCTTACAAGGTTCCTAGGTCCTTTGGAGTAGAAACAGGCCCACAGCATCACCAATCCTCCCCCCATACTTAACAGTGGGCAAGGTCATCCTTGGTGTTACGCTTACAGTGTTTGTTGCCAAAAAGCTCTATTTTGGTCTAATCTGACCAAAGCACATGTTCCCAGTTAAAATCCGAGTACTACTTGGCAAACTCCACCCCTTTACACTCATGAGTATAACTCAGAAAAGGCTTTATCCATGCATGCCTCCCAAACAGCTTGTTGGCATGTAGATAGTGCCTGATGATTGTTTGGGAGACCTTATAACCCCAAGATGCTACCATCTGATTCAATTCTCTTACAGTGAGCTTTGGAGAACTCTTTACTTCTCTTACCATCCTTCTCACTGTACATGGTGGCAAGATACACTTGCGTCCCCTTCCAGGCTTGTTTGTCACAGCTCCAGATGTTTGAACGTTTTGATGATTGCTCTGACTGTAGATAAGGGCATCTGCAGGTGAGTAGCTATTTTCTTGTAGCCATTGCCTGATTTATGAAGGTCATTTATATATACTTATTTGAATAGTGTCTTTTGTCTTTCCCATGTTTAAGAGTGAGTAAAAGAAATAGGCCTTTGTGTGATGCCATATTTATACCCCAGGGAAACAGGAAATTATTAATTACTAATTAAAGGTCCCTAGATACTTTGATCCACTTTATAAACTACAGTAGAAATGACAAAAATGGTTCAAATACATTTATTTCCAAGAAATTGTTAAGGGTGACAATAATTGTGAAACAGGTTGTTTTATGGGAAATAATTATTTCTTAGTCAGGATTTTTTCTTTCTTTCTTTATTTTTCACTTGAGTTGAAGGTTGCTTTTTTCCTAAACATTTTCAGAGTGAGATTATTCTTCTGCAATAAAAAATGTAAGGCATTTTAACTAAGGGTGCCAATAATTATTGAGGGCACTGTACATACATAATTTTCTAAAATATACTAAATATAAAACATTTATTACCATTTACATTTGGAAATTATTTTGCTAATGTAATATATCTCATTCATATAAAATTAATGTACACATTTGAATCAAGCCAATGCAGTGAGTCACTTATTTCACTGTATTATATAATTGTGAATGTGTGTTCTTTGTATGTTAAGGCAGTAGAGTGAGATGGGGGATCAGAGAAGGTCTCAAGCTCAGTGTGAGCTGCTTAGTCTTTTACTGAGAGCTGCATGGATTAGTAGGTGGACACACAGGACACAAGGCTAGCTGACTCATTGATCCTAAATTGAAAATACAGCCTATTACAGTAAAAGGCTAACTTTACAACAGCTCTGATCAAGATGGCTCATTGTGCTTGCTATTTTTTATGGTTACATCATAAACTTCAACACAACAATACAAAACTCTTCTCTAGGGTGCATAATAATGTGTACTCCTTAAGATCATAAGACTTGTATTATTATTCAGTAAATACATGAGCAAAAAAAAGCAAAACAGTTTAGTTACAGTGCAACATTTTGGCAGACTAGTATACAAAATTAAGCATGTTCTACTAACAGGAAGTGATGAAGTTATGTTGCTAAGCTAATGTATATAATATTAGGTTGCATGCTTTGCATGCTATCCTGCACTACCACCAAACAAGAACATTACAAAATTAGTGTTTGTTAGTTAGTGTTTAGTATGACATCGACATAACTGTTTACTTTAAGACTTCCATTATTTTTTATCAATACATACATTAACATGCCAAATGTGAAAGTGCTTAGGCACTAATAAATAAACACATGCAAAGTCAGATCCTATTCACAGAGCTAAGCTCACCTGTCTTGACTGTAAACCCTGTATTTATGCTCTCATTGCACATGATGTGTTTGCTATGCAAAAGGGATGTTTCCATATGAAATCCACAGCATTTACAAAACATGGAGGTGGAGTAAGTGACGCAGCCAGTCCAAGCATTCAGCCAACTGTGTGCCAGGTCAAAGTCTCACTTTGGTAACTGAAGTTGAACAGTCAGAGTGGAATAATGTAACTTGAGCAGGCCTTTGGTTCTTTTGTCCTGAACAGAGCCTTCTTCAGTGACAAAAGCCTATCAGTATACAATACAGGCCCCTATCTGCTTCCTGTACTACCCTCCTCTTGCATTATTGAACTTATTTCAAAGCACATCAGTTTCTATGTACCTCTAGGAAATATCATAAGTGTTGGGAAAATATATTTATTTTGTCATTCATTTCATATCTATTTTGAAAGTGACCTGCACTACTTAAGGTTGTAACATGTGATATATGTCCTAATCTAAAGCACATAATGTTAAACCTAATGAACCAAACAATAGGCTGGCAAAATAGTGCAGTCTTCACTACAGTAGCTGAGGCAAAATGTGGTAGTTAGTTACTGCATCACCCTCAATGTAACAGGGTCAAACAGTATGACTGGTGATAGTTGCTCTGTCATGGACTAAAAGGTGTCACAATCATAACATTTTAGCAGATTTTTAATTGACATACAAATATTTTTTTAATAATAGCTTAATTTAATATGTGTTCATTAACTAATCAGCTGTCCTACATCCTACTGGTCCATCCAAAGCTTTAATAACAATAATTAAACATTTAATAACCATAATTATTAACAATAATAATTGCCTTTTCTTTCTGTTAAGTTTCTACTTCTATTTTATCTTGCACCTCTTAATTTTTTAGTATATTCTTATTAATTCCATTGTTTCTATTGGTTGCATTTTATTATTTGCTTAATTTTGATGATCTATGTTGTCCTCTGCGTTGTTTTTACTTTGTAATGTAAAGCACTGCATTTTTAATGTATGAAAGGTGATATATAAATAAAGACTATTATTATAACAACAGAACATGTTTTCATAAAATCCATCAAGTTAGAATTCAGTTAATCAGAATGAAAATTCACCTTGTTTGTTGCACAAGAGGTATGTGAAAGATAACTGTAAAAATGTGGTCAGATTAAAAAATATAAATTATACTAGAATGTAAAAACTGACAGCCATACTAGTTACTTCATCCCTCCAGTCAAAAGTCAAAGTGTGTAGCTGTAGACAGACAGACTTCTCAGAGATAGTCAGATGTCATTTCTCTGGTTAAATTTAATTTTCTAATATATGCTATGTTAGATGGTCTTTTGGTTTGTATTAGGTTGAATACAGAGGAAATCGCAAGGGAACAACCCTTCGTTTTCCTTGCTTGACTCTTCCCAAGACTACAAGACGCTGAATTGTAGGACACAAAGAAATAAAAGAAGTAGCTCACAGGCGTGCATGAGGCCTTAAGCCGAGGTCTGGATTCCCTTGTTTAGCTAAACATATACAGCAAATGCTATTATACATCACATTATTCATATTGTATGCATTTCTAATGTGCCTTTTGTCAAAATAGGCATCAGTATCAGAAAAACTGAGTATTTGGACCTCTGAAAGCACTTTCTTTGAGGCTTTTCTCATCAGTGTTCTCTGCCATAACAGGTTCATCACAGAGAGGCGGGACCAAGAGCATCTGACAGAAGATGGAGAGAAATTACCTCAAAGCCACTCGTACGGAGCTCTCGTCCTGTCCAGTCGACATTTTTCCAACGGGTCAGGTGTTAAAGTAAAAAAATCCCAGCATAAACTCTTTATTTATGTATAGCCCTCGGTTAGCTAGCAGGTTCGGCCGTTAGGCTCGCTGCGCGTCTCGCGCTTCTTTAATTCACATTCACATTGTCAGCTCTAAAATAATGTTAAATAAAACCACTCTAATGCTTTCCTGCTCGGAGGAAAATTATTCTCACAGCCGTCTTCAGGGTTAAGCTAACATATCCACAGCCAGAGTCCACCCCCTCACCGGCAGCGGTGACTGGAGCCTTGCCTTGTCTTAGCACCGCTGAGGAGGGACGTTCGTTTGTCCTTGCGTGACGTTCGCACGGCCGTAACGTCACAAAACCACGCCCCGTATACACGCCCACCTGCTCCCTACTATCAATCTAATTATGACAGTACTAAACCTACTCATTAAACACGTAAAATAAATAATCCAGCATCTATTTTTTTTGTTTATTATTAAATTAACTGTTTCTCTAATTATTGTTTTGATATATTATTTCATTTTCGAAAACTATATCTCATGTTTTAGTTTATTCTCATTATCTTGAAATATTAACTCAATATCTTGAGATTTTGAAAGAATGAGTCTTTTCAAAGAATGAGTTTCATTCTCTAAATAATTAGATTATTAATAATAATAATATATAATTAGATAATAATAATAATAATAATAATTATTATTATTATAATAATAATACAGTATCAAGCAATATTTTCTGTATTATAAGTGTTAGAATAAGAAAAATTCCTAGAGGAACCTAAATAATGTGTCGTCGATCATGTTATAGAGGTCTGCTGCTGCTCTGTAGTGTTGAGACAGAAGAACAGCGCCCCTGTGCGTCTGTTTTACAGAACTGCACCGTAAAAAAGAACCACTCAGCAAACTCACCTGTCATATAGATGACAACAGTAATGAAGGGTTAACATTTAGACACATTGAGAATCATGAAATGAATAGATAGAGTAGCTAAAGCTCAATTAAAAAGATTTATAATAAATTAAGAGCTGCAGTTCTCTGTTCCACCAAGAGATGGCGCCTTTTGACTTTGAGAACTGTAATGGAACATCATAGCAAGTCCAGAAAAGAACTGAGTGTTTGGGAAGACTTCTCAAAGCAAGAACTCAAACTCCAGGAGTGGCATAAAAATCAAGCAGCAATAGAGTGAAAGATTGATGGAGAACATCAGAATGTAGTTCATTCCTAAGTAAAGCAAAACATTAGTATTGTGTTACTTATGAATATAACCTTGTTTTCTTTTAATTAACCCTGAAGAAATTGCATCTTTTTGGTTATTTGTCATTTGGTAGTTTGCCATTTTCTGTAAATAACTGCTCCAAATGATAATATTTAGATTTGTAATTTGGGAAAAGGGTTGCCAGTATTAAATAGTTTTGAACTTCATATCTTGTTTGAGAACATCGTCATTCCATCTCAAAAAGTAAGAAGCCTTGGTGTGATCCTGGAAGACCAGTTATCGTTTTCTATGTACATCGCAAACTTGACTCGGTCGTGCAGGTTCCTCCTCTTCAACATTCGATGTATATGACCCTTTCTAACTCATGATGTCTCCATGGTACTTGTCCAGTCTCTCGTCATCTCAAGACTTGATTACTGCAACTCGATCTTGGCTGGTTTTCCTATGTGAGCCATCAGGCCCCTGCAGCTGATCCAGAAGGCTGCTGCTCAGCTGTTCTTCAATCAGCTCAAGTTCTCCCACATCACTCCAATGCTGTGTTAACTTCACTGGCTTCCTGAGCTGCTCGCATCAGATTCAAAACCCTGATGCTCACCTACAAAGCAAAAAATGGACCAGCCCCTCCCTACCTAATAGTAATGGTCAAGTCTCGAGTCGCATCTCGAACCCTTCGAGCTTCCAGTATGGCTCAGGATGGCTTGACCTGCCATCCTTAAAGACACTTGGAACACTAGCATCAAGACTCTTCTGTCCTAGCTCCAAAGTAGTAGAATTAACTCTCACTGGCAGCTCGAACAACAGAGTCCCTCACAGCATCTCTTTGTGGAGCATTTAAGCGAGCACTAGTTTAAAACACTTATTGTAATGCATTGTAAAGCTCTTATATTGTGTCTAATTGTGTATCTTTCCTTCTTTCTATGTATTAGTGATGGTTTAGTACTAACAGTGTCTGAACTGAAGAGTAGTTTGGACTCTAACCTGTCTGTACTAGCTGAGATCATTCTCTTAATGAAAATAAAGCACTGTTGTACATCTCTGTGGATAAGAGCGTCTGCCAAAAGTTGTAAACGTGAACACAGTCAGTAGCATCTGCAACATTCTATTCATTTTTTTTCAGAACTGTGTGTATAATATATAACCTCCTCAGTCCCGAGACAGGACACTTTAAAAACAAATGATATTTTGCAATGAAATGTTTATTGCAGGCTGCACGGTGGCTTAGTGGTTAGCACGTTCGCCTCTCAGCGCTGGGGTCTTGGGTTCGAGTCCCCACCTGAGCGGAGTTTCCATGTTCTCCCCGTGTCTGCGTGGGTTTCCTCCGGGGACTCCGGTTTCCTCCCACAGTCCAAAAACATTGGAATCAGGTGAGTGTGTGTGTGTGTGTGTGGATGCCTGTTAAATCTCATGGGTTAAGTGGACTAAGGTTACAAAAACCTGACACCCTCCTTTGGCCTCAGGGGCCTCCTTTGGGTGCGTCTGTGCCCCTCTTGTACCTTTGAGGCGAGTCCACCCCTGAGCTTGGGTTCTGGGGTCGCGACTCTCCGCTTGCACGATTGGTGATTCGGTGGCACGTCGGACGTTATTTGTAAAGTAACGTTTTATAGTAAACAAAAATTTCACAGGACAGAGCCCTGACTCCTCCAATATAT
>BRDA01004082.1:13727-28692 GCA_036984385.1 Crenuchus spilurus | reverse complement strand
ATAAGAGCGTCTGCCAAAAGTTGTAAACGTGAACACAGTCAGTAGCATCTGCAACATTCTATTCATTTTTTTTCAGAACTGTGTGTATAATATATAACCTCCTCAGTCCCGAGACAGGACACTTTAAAAACAAATGATATTTTGCAATGAAATGTTTATTGCAGGCTGCACGGTGGCTTAGTGGTTAGCACGTTCGCCTCTCAGCGCTGGGGTCTTGGGTTCGAGTCCCCACCTGAGCGGAGTTTCCATGTTCTCCCCGTGTCTGCGTGGGTTTCCTCCGGGGACTCCGGTTTCCTCCCACAGTCCAAAAACATTGGAATCAGGTGAATTGGGTACTCTAAATTGTCCGTAGGTGTGTGTGTGTGTGTGTGTGTGTGTGTTTGTGTATGTGTCTGTGTGTCACCCAGCGATGGATTGGCGCCCTGTCCTGGGCTTAGTTGATTAATGTAATGCCCTGCCCTGCGCCCGGTGAGGGGGTAGGGGACTAACCGCAACCCTGATAAGGAATAAGCGGGTGTGATAATGAATGAATGAATGAATGTTTATTGCAGCCATTTAAATGGCATAATACAAAAAAAGTGCATGGAGACTGTAAGATATTCAGTGTCCAGTATACTGGACGTTTGGAATTAAGGGCATGAAATCTGAAAGATTTTGAAAAATGAACTCATTTGTTAGTACCAATACAAGATACAAATTAAATGTATTTTCTGAGCTAACTCCAAATGTCCAGATGGCTGGACATAAATGTTTCGCGCGAAATGTAAGACTTTGCAAAAAACTTCCCATTGTTAATATAATTATTTTTTGTATCCTTAAACTTCTAGAATAACATATAAACCAAGACATTTCAGTTATCTATTTCGGATAATTAAGTAAAAGTTATGTTTTGCTCGGTCACGGAGGCGAGGAGCGTCTTTCTTTCTCTGCAGCTGCCATTTCAGCAACCTATCAAAACAACCTAAACGTCCTTGTCTAACCAATAGAAAGCCAGAGTTGGGAATGAACACATAAAAGTTGGTGGGACAACGTAAAGCTGGTTAAGTTAAAAAATGCAGAAAAATAATGTCCAACATACTGGACGTTTGGAACCAGGATAATAAATTAACAATAAACTTATAAAACATATATTGTGATACACAATAATTAAGATCTGAACACAATTTAAATGATCTCATATTTAATGGGTTTTTGCTCATGGTTCACATACTCAGGCAGATTTCAGTGCTTAAAATGTAAGCATATATGCAAAATGGCATGTTTGTAAAGGTACTGTTTTTGGAAACAGTACAGGACAAGTACAGACATCCTTATGTCATGCAAAATGATATTATCCATTCAAAGACAGGCATCGAATAAATGACATTTCTTTCTCTGAGCTGACAAAATTCAAAGGTCTTGTCTGAAAGGTCAAAAGAGACATCCGCTCTCCACACTGTAAAATAAGTTCATCACAATGCCCTCAAAACAGGCTTTGCTTGGCTTCTCATAAAATGACACTCTTGCCATAAGATACATATCAGCAGTATGTCTCTGATACTCTTATGTAGACAAAATATGAGCAAGGACCTCATGTCAAAATATAGGCTCTCATAAGAGCGTCAGACATATAAAATTATTCTATTTACATTGCTGGCATTACATGTTTGAATGATCCATGCCATTTAAATGATTAGGAAGAATGTTACTTCATGTTAAAGAGAAGAAGAGTTGGATCTACACTACAGAATGTTCATTCCTGATCCGGTCACCTAGAAATCTGAAAATGGTATAGTTTCAATTAAAAACAAATAAATGAGTCAAATTTTTGTTGTCCTAATGCTAATGTTTCTGGCATCCAACGTCTGTTTCATACACCAGAAAGCACTATTTCATAAGTGCACGGTGATTTTTTCAGTTGAATTATAATTCAACTCTGCAGATGTTTCAAACAAAGTCCAGCAAGATCAAACCTATCAAAATCCACCACACATACAATAAAGGTACTAGTGCATCTTCAAAAATGAGAATATCATGAAAAAGTTCACTGTTGTTGACAAATAAAAAATTAAGCTGTCATATTTTATACTCATTACACATAAAGTGACATATTTCAGGCCTTTTTTAATGTTGATACTGTTTGAATAGTACCGTAATTTACTAAAATAAAATGTAATTTGATTTTGGATTTCAGATTTTTATGAGCTATAAGCCATACTGATGTAGAATGAATATAAAAGTTTACCTTTAATTAATTACTTAATTAACACATTTTATTAACAATGAATTGATTCACAATATTCAGCTTTTCTGATGCGGCACTGTATACTGATTTGTTTGTACCTTCGCAGCATTTTGTTCAATGTAACACAGATACAATTCACAGTTTATCTGTCTCAATGAGACACAGGCTTGTCAGAGTAAAGGTGCCTTTCAAAATCCAAAAGCAGAAAAAAAACCAAAAAAAAAAAACCCAATATCAATATCAAACGCTGGCCTGCAGTCCATAACATACAGTCAAAGTGCTTCTGCATTCAACCACTATACACTGAGTTGCCAATTTATTAGGCACACCTACCTTATACTTACACTCGTTTGTCATTTGAACATAAACATCTACCATATCATGGCATTTTCTGCATATTTAAGTAAGTTTTACACAATTCAGTCATAACATTAATACAGATGAAGTGCACAATATTGATGATCTCCTAATAATGGAGAATGTAAAGGTTTGGATTACATGGTAAGAAAAGTCGTAGATGATGTGCTGTATGCTGGAGAAAAATATGCAAGCCTGCAAACCTAAACCACTAAACAGTTCTGGTTAAACGACTGGATCGGAGCTGTGGACAGACTTTTGTGGTGCACTAACTCCACATTGGTGAGTATGTACCAAGTGTCCTCCAAAGATCTCAAGATGTGCTGCTAACATCTTGATGCCAGATACAACAGGCCACCTTCAGAGGTCTTGTAGAGTGAGTCTATAAATGTGTGTCAGGGCTGTTTTGGTGACACATGGAGGACAGTCAGTACATCAGCCAGTACTGATCCAGACCTCCTGGGGGCCCTAAGCAAAATTCTGAAGAGCCATACTACCTGAAATCTGTGAGCCAAAATAAGACTTACAATTGCCCCTGAATACTACTGTAAAGCTAGAAGAGGAGGGGAGGAGCCTTAATAAATTTGGGCCCTACAAAATGTGTATAGTGTGCATATTAGGAGATGCATATTAGGCATGTTAGTAAACTGCTTTTAATGTTTTGGCTGATCTGTGTATATACAAGATAGGTGCACATAATAGACTGAAAACTCGGATTACATTTCACAGCATTTTTCTGATTATATTTGTTATGCTCTCAGTGTGTTTGCATCAGTGATAGTCATGAAACGAGAGAACTGTACTAACGCAGCAGCGCAGAACTGCTGATGGGTTCAGTTTCCAAAAAGCATCATAATACAAAGATTGTATAAAACTGGCAGGTCAAGTATCAGTTATGATCATGCCTATATAATGCTTTTGGAAAAGTGGTACCCAGGAAAATCCAAAGGCTGCTGTTTGAACACAAAAGAATCTAAATCCAGATGACCCGTTTCAGTGCCAAAAGCAGCATTACTAATAAAATCACTATTTAAGGAAACAAACTTTGATCTGTTAACATTAAAATAACATATTTGAAAGAGGGGTCAGTGGTTAAGGTTCAAGTATTTCTGTGAAAATACCATAAGTAAGAACCCACAATCTGTAGCGTCAAGTAAGAAATCAATGAAAACACTTAACAAATTATCACCATAGAAGGTAGAGATATTTCCAAACAGTAAGAATAACAGCTGTCACTTTCACTAAATGAGATGCACATCAGTAGAAACATAAAGCTGCTAAAATTCCAATGTAGTGGATTTGCTGAAGTACCAAAATACAGTTACAAAAACAGCCCAAAGGATGAGATAAGACATGTAAAGAAATCTAAAAACAAACAAACAATGAAGCAATGTTTCATAAAAAGTAACAAAGTCAACATATTTGTTAACTTTTGCTTTGTCAAAAGCAGTAAAATCAATGCTTAACACTGCAGTAGTACTGAATAATGTGCATCTTGGGTTCTGAGGTGTTTTGCGGCTCTGTTTCTCACTCCTCCTCTTCTGGTTCTTCTGTTTTCAGCACAGAATCCTCCCCCAGGATCTTGCAGAGCTCATTTAGGCGCTGCTGCATTTTAGGAATCCCGGCGAGCTGAGACTCCAGACGCTGCTTCTCCTCGGTCAGAGAGAGACGAGTGGCTGTGTCCAGCTGCTCAAACCGCCAACCTCCCTCACCATCAAACTGCAGCAGGTGGGTGTGGTATTTCCTGTAGACAAGAACAAATATGAAGAGAACAAGTGGTTTAAAAGGTACTATTCGTTGTACTTGTTGCAATGACAATAAACCATACCTTTATACCTTATTAAAGGAGATTGCAGAAATCTGAAGCATTTGTTGCATCTAAAAGCAACTGACTGATATATTAGGATCAGATATCAGTACTGATATTAACTAAATTAACTGGATTTTATTTTGAATTCTTGTTTGTACTAAGTTTGATTGCTATTTATATGTTTATAAGTTATTTCAATGACTTTTTGCACTAAATATGTGCATGTTTACGTTTGATTACTGATTGTACTTTACCAAATTACAAGTTACATATTCTCAGGTTCAGCTGCGAGATTTTAGATTCCAAAAAAGTTGGTACGCTGTGTAAAATGTAAATTAATGTAAATAAAAACAGAACGCAATGATTTTCAAATGTCATAAACCCATATTTTACTCAAAATAGAACATACATTGATGCTTGAAAGTTTGTGAAACCTTTAGAATTTTCTATATTGTTGCATAAATATGACCTAAAACACCATCAGATTCCTAGTCCTAAACATACATACAGAGAATACAGTTAAACAAATGAGACAAAAATATTATACTTGGTCATTTATTTATTGAGGAAAATGATCCAATATAACATATTTGTGAGTGACATATGTATGTGAACCTCTAGGATTAGCGGTTAATTTTTCACCTTCAAATACATTAGCCACTCCCAAATATATAATATATAATAAATGACCAAGTATAATATTTTTGTCTCATTTGTTTAACTGGGTTCTCTTTATTTTTAGGACTTTTGTGAAAATCTGATGATGTTTTTTTATATTTATGCAGAAATATAGACAATTCTAAATGGTTCAATGATTTCAAGCACCACTGTATATAATTCAATGATCTTTAACTGTGACATGCTTATGCCTCACCATAGAGAGGGTCTGTGGGTAATAGACAGTAGGGAGATTCCAGCATCCTTTGCAGCCTGAAATATTTTGCCCTCCACATCAATACTGACTGCGCTTGTGCACTCATCCAGCAAGGCGTACTTCGGCCTAAAAAGAGGGTCCACATTTAGAAAAGGGATTTCACATACATGATACAGCTGTCTACTTCTTGATATGAGATGTGTTACCTCTGATAGAACATGCGAGCCATTCCCATCCTCTGCTTCTCTCCTCCAGACAACACATCTTTCCAGTCAACCTCTGCCTCCCATCCTACACGAAGAAATAAAATGTGTCAGTGAAATACTGATGGGTGTCAAATTTTACTAGGACAGTAACTTTACTGATGCATGTAAACCTTTACAGAGACAGGGACTTTACTGCTACACATCAAACTTTACTAGGATAGTAACTTTACTGATGCGTGTAAAACTTTACAGAGACAGGGACTTTACAGATACACATCAAACTTTACTAGGACAGTAACTTTACTGATGCATGTAAAACTTTACAGAGACAGGAACTTTACTGATACACGTCAAACTTTACTAGGACAGTAACTTTACTGATGCGTGTAAAACTTTACAGAGACAGGGACTTTACTGATACACGTCAAACTTTACTAGGACAGTAACTTTACTGATTTGTGTCAAACTTTACAATGATCAGGGACTTTACTGATACACATCAAACTTTACTAGGACAGAAACTTTACTGATGCATGTCAAACTTTACTTGGGCAGTAACATTACTGATACATGTCAAACTTTACTAGGACAGTAACTTTACTGATCCGTGTCAAACTTTACAATGATCAGGGACTTTACTGATACACATCAAACTTTACTAGGACAGTAACTTTACGGATGCATGTCAAACTTTACTTGGACAGTAACTTTACTGATACATGTCAAACTTTACTAGGACAGTAACTTTACTGATGCGTGTAAAACTTTACAGAGAAAGGGACTTTACTGATACACATCAAACTACTAGGACAGTAACTTTACTGATGCGTGTCAAACTTTACTAGGACAGTAACTTTTCTGATACATGTCAAACTTTACAGAGACAGGGACTTTACTGATACACATCAAACTTTATTAGGATAGTGACTTTACTGATACATGTCAAACTTTACAGGTGCAGGGACTTCACTGATAGATGTCAAACTTTACATAGACAGTGACTTTACTGATACACATGAAACTTTACAATGATAAGGACTGATTCATGTCAAACTTTATTGGGACAGGGATTTCACTGATATGTGTCAAACTTTAGTGAGGCAGTTTTTAATCCGACATGTCAAACTTTATTAAGATAGCATCTTTACTAATACCTGTAAAAACTTTACTGAGACAAGAGGTTTACAGATACACGTCATACATTACTAAGCCAGGAATCGTACACATCAAACCTTACTAGAGACAAGGATCGATCCTAAAATTGCATTACATTATACAATAAATGTCCAAATGTTTCTACACATCTAATCTATTTAGTGAATTAATCAACTTTAAGGGGCACCAATTACTGACATTGACATTCAATTATGCACGCATAACTTGTAAACTCTCAACAGAAAAGCATTAAAAATAGAATGAGATGCCCTGGAATGGCAGCACGTGAGCCTAAGGTCACCATGCACAGTATCAAGCAACAGCTACAGTAGTATAAATGCACCATAAATGCACCATAACAGCATCTTATATAGTATAAGTCACGAGTACTCTGACCACATGTTGAGGGTGTGTAATACAAACTGTGTGATTCTAATCCTTTTTAAGACCTGTGATAGTCTGTGACGTTTGTGGCACACAGAAGTACTTTTTTAACAACGGTCCCCAATATTTGAAAATCAGGATTATGGTGATTGCTTTAGTTGAATTACATTTAACTAGAAGGTACTCATTCTCAGCCAAGCATACACACACACATAGCCCTTTCATAGACTTTCACCCTGAACAACCTCATTAAGCCTCAGTGTCATTATAAAAGGCCGGCCTGTGCCACAATAACAAAGGTCTTGTTTCCAATTACCAGCACACAAGCCTCTTTTTATAGATCAGAAGGCTTTTTCAAGTGGAAAGGTGTTGAGTAAGCATTGGTCAGATGCAGCACAGTGAACATACCTCCTTCACGGGCCACAATGTGATTCAGGTTGACAATATCCAGGATGCCCTCCAGGTCCTTATCTCGGAAACCCTTCTCATGCATGTCCTCCAGAGAGTCAGGGTAGATAACCTGATCTCGTAGCGTCCCGACAGACATGTAAGGCCTAAACACAGGTTATAAACCAGAAATCAACCTACCAAAACAGCAGGCAGACAATTTTTTTCACTA
Source organism: Crenuchus spilurus (assembly GCA_036984385.1). Classification (NCBI taxonomy): domain Eukaryota; kingdom Metazoa; phylum Chordata; class Actinopteri; order Characiformes; family Crenuchidae; genus Crenuchus; species Crenuchus spilurus. Next base: position 21,063 of record BRDA01004082.1, on the reverse strand, counting down.
AATGCATCTAAATTTCTACTGCAAAGTGATTTTTCATTCATTTATTCATTCATTTATTTCATTCATTTATTCATTCAATTGCTTCAATCAAGATGGTGCTCTATCTTCCTATCACTTTCGCATTGCAATGTCCGCTGGCTCAGGCATCTACTGATTGGTCCATTCAGAGCTGGGAATCCTGCGCTTTTCTCCGAGTGCGTAGGCTCCCAAGTGATGGTGTATCACTGATAGTTTGAAAAGAGGTGGTGGCTGGCATCACACGCAACGGAGGAGGCTTGTGCTTGTCTTCACCCTTCTAAAGTCAGGGACATTGCAAAAGTGATGGGTAGAGTCCTAACGGAGGGGATGGGCTAATTGGCTACTATTACATTGGGAAGGGGATAAAAATGGGCAAAAACTAAAAATGATAAAAATGCTTCAATCTAATTTAAAAAATGAGCATTTCAAAAACAATTTAGTGAAAAGACCTCATGCATTTTAACACATATGTGCCTGAAGAAGAATAACAACAACATCAATTGGATAATAATAGTTTAGCGATGCACAATAACTAATTACATAATTACATGTAAACAGTACAGCAAAATGACAGTAATTACAGGGTTAATGGTGCTAATGAGCAGTGAATGAACTATTAAAACTGATCATAGATCAGCATTGAGCGCTGTCTCATTCCTATACACAAGTGCTCTCTCATTCTGTTCAGATTCTTATCAAATATTCACTGCCCTCCAGGGCCCTGTGCCTGATCCTGCAGGATGTGGTAAATATTTCACAAGAGCAAGATCTGGTTTCTAGCCCCTCAGCAGCATCCTACAGCTTAAGCTATCGTTCTCTTCTGTTGCCACATGTGACACAGCATGCAGTGAGAGCCTATAGTTTTAGAAGGATGAAAAACATCTGAAGTACACTGTCAGAAAAAAAGGTCTGCCAAAGTCAATTTTTTTCCATTAAGTTATAAACAGCGTAATATAACAGCCCTTACGGTCAAATTATGTACCTTTAAGGGTTAGGGTTGCCCTTAAAGGTACACTTTAAAAATTAATAGATATTCAATGCATCCTTTGAGATTGCTTAGCTTGCTAGAATGGTGAAATCATTTGTTTATATATATATATATAATTTTTTTTTTTTTTTTTTTTTTTTTTTTTTTTTTTTTTTTCCTCAAGGACCTCAGGAACGCATTGATGCAGCCATGGCCTAGTGGTTAAGGATCTGGTCTGGTGACCTGAAGGTTGCTGGTTCAATACCCAAGCAGGTCACAACTGAAGTGCCCTTGAGCAAAGCACCTAACCCCCAATTGTAAGTCGCTTTGGATAAAACCTCAAATGTAAATGATATGTAAATGCTAGGTTACTGCAAAATCTTCTAGAATATTCACAGCCAGTTAAAAGTGACACAATAACTATTGCCCTGAAAAAATAATAAGCCATTGAACACATGCATGTGTCAGTATGTGTTGTCACCTCTGTGGGATGTAGAACATATGTTGTGGAGCAGGTTTGTATAGTAGGCCACCATACACAGGCCACAAACCACTGAGAATACGGAACAAAGAACTTTTCCCACAGCCATTAGGTCCTGTGATCAGTAAGTGCATGTCCTCCTCTACCTGCATAAAGCAAATACACAATCACACAGTACACACACCGGCAGTTCTGAAAAAATGGGGCTTGACATCACTTGTATCGGAGGAGGCCTGTGCTCATCTGCCCCCGCCCAAGAGTCAAGAACATTGCAAGTGACAGTAATAGGGAGATTTGATAAAAGAGGTGGGTTAATTAGCCACTAAAATACATTGGGAGAAAATTGGGTAAAATTAAAAAATAATAAAAATAAGAAATTACATTATATAATTTAAAATAAGATAATGGGGAAACTATGGGGAAATTCAAAATAATATTCTGTTATAAAATGAAAAAAAAATTAATGACATTATTATGACCAGAATGTGATATATAATAATATATAATAACATATTATTGGTGTATGTCTTGTTTTGTGGAAATCCAAAAATCTCTAACCAGAATGACAATCCATTTTACATGTAATTAATTATAAAATTATGGAAATTATGGAATTAATTATGGAATTATGGACAAATTAAGTATTTGTGCAAACACATTCATATCCTGGCTTGAACTGTGTGTTGTTAAAGTTTGATCTCACCTTGAAGTTCAAGCTTGACACAACTACATCCCCATTTGGAGTAATGATGGGCACGTTCTCACAGACTATACCTTTATCCACATCAATCACTTTCCCTACAACAAACAGAGTAAGACATTACCATAATCACACATTATATCCAGCAAATCTATTTTTACTCTGGCATGTTTAATATCTTAAAATATATCAGTTTATAGAAGTCATGCAGCAAAGCTTAAAGATTTAATGGTGTTTATATTGGCACATTGGCAGCCACTGGTAAAAAAGATTGAAACTGAAGAGAGGGGAGGGGAAAGGGTAATGAGAATGAAACCATGACAACAGATACAGTTACAGTCGCTAGAGGCTCAGTTTAACTAATGCAGTTCCCATAACAGTCTGGGTTCAGAGAGCTGAATGAATGAACAGTGCCTTCATTTCACCAATGTCATCTCTAATTTGACAAACAGTATATTCTAGGGATGTCCCGATCACGTTTTTTCTGTTACCGATCCGATCCGAGTCATTAATTTTTTAGTGTCTCCCGATACCGAGTCTCAAACCGTTACTTCTATTTTCTAGATAAGAACTAAATAATACTAGTATAATAAATAGTAATAATATATAGTACTAGATAATAGTATATATGTGATATGAAGAGTTTTAAACATTTAATGCACATTTTAGCATTTAGTGTATATAGCTGAGCTCATCAGCTGCGTATAAAACACTTAAGCGTGAATAAAATGTGTGTTAAAGCAGAAAAATACAAACAGACTGAATGAACGACGCTTAAGTTTGGAATTGTTCCATTCTACCTTAAACAGGGCAGCAGTAACAGTGAGGCGGCTCAAGCTGCCTACAGTATCTGCTGTAGTATTTAAGGTGGAACGGAACAATTACAATTACTAACAATTACAATTAGACTCTGGTCTAATATTAAAGCTAAAATATACTACTTAAGTTATAAAAATAAGCTTATATCTGATATATTTCCATAAAGTACAATAAAATACTTGTTTACAAATGTTAAATGAACACAACTTTGCTTCCTACCTGCTGCTATTAACGTTACTGCACACAAACCTCCCATACACATCAGATATGATCAGATATCAGACATATTAATCATGATTAATGAGATAAAATCCAAAAGCCAACGTAGTGATACGCAAACATTCACTCCGCCTCTCTGCCAGCGCTAAAGCCCGCCTCCATACTCTGATTGGCCGTCACGTTCCCCGAGGCTTACAGTATTCACATCAGATTGGAGGATTTTGCTGCTTGTCACGCTTAACCTGATTCCCATTGGCTCCAAAAACGGAGACTAGTGAAACGTGGACAGACATTAGAAGCCAAACAGCGCCCACTAGTGTCAAAATCCGATCAGAAAAGCCGATACCGATCAGTTAAAAAATGCCGTGATCGGCCCGATTCCGATCTTTGAGATCGGATCGGGACATTTCTAGTATATTCTATTTACATACAGGAATAAAAAATATTTGTTTTGATCAGAGTATCAAGAAATGAATGTTTGTCACTATGTGAAATGTGCTTGTTCACAACAATTTGTGATAAAGACAGAGGGTGTCCCTTTTGCTTCTGATTTAATACTAAAGATAAGATAAATACTGAAGATATGGCAACAAAGTTAGGATTTAAATATACCTCAGTCTGTGTGAAAAAGGTTGACATGCACCATTACAATGTGGGTAGACAGGTGTTAATTTTTTATATCTGCGGATGTCGGAGTGGAGGCCGGCGCCCGTTCAGCCATCTCCATTGGTCACCTGCCGCTGCAGTGAGAAAATAAAGCCCTCAGTTATCCTAATGTACACTACATGGGATGCTGGCTATTTTACCCTGAGAATTGTGCAGTGATCTGTGCATAATGCATCAGTGCACAGGACAGGAGGAAGTGTTCATGGTGTGAATGTACTGTATAACAAACTCCATTCAGAAGACGCAATGGGAATGTCTGATTACTGGTCAATAACCTTTATTGGTGGATGACCTTTCACAACTTGAAGTGTCTGGTTCAGGTGTGCTTGGATGCTGGTGGTGGACATTTTCAGCACATCTTTTTCACACAGACTGAGGCATACATAAACCAAATTTTGTTGATATATCTTCATTAGTTATTCATGATTGTTTGGGCAAAGAAGCGAATGGGACACCTTGTATAAGAAGCACGCTGATAGTAGAGATTGTTCTACTTTGCGGTTCTCCACCATTAAAATTGTAATACTGCAGCAAAAGTCATCAAAAGGCTAGCTCAGCTCACAAGTAAGAATGGGTATCATACGAGGACAGGCATGGCCTAAAGGTTTGAGAAGCAGGCTTGAGACATCACCAGTTCAATCTTTTCAACCAGCCTGACATGGATGAAGTGCTCTTGAGCAAGGCACCTGACCCCCAACTGCTCTACATTAGACATGATGGGGCTGCCCACTGCTCTGGGCATGTGTGCGCTCACTTCCCATTAGTGTGTGTGTGTTTACTAGTCTGTGTATGTGTGCTCACTAGTCTGGGATAAAGGCTGAGGTCAAATTACTATGTGTGTAGCACTGTGGTGAAAGATTCCTTCCTTCTTCATTCCTAGCAAACACACAACATGGTCACCACATTCTTTCAAAGTAACAAAGTGCTAGTATTAATCACAACATCATAACATTCAAACCCTGTTCTCTTTTTGGTTTGACTTCAACTGTCTTATCATAATGTTGTATGTATTTTCTCCAGGAATATCAAGACAGCAACTCTGTCTTAATACCTAGTGAGGTGTCTAACTAGGCAGTATCTATGTAAACAGCTGTCTAAGTAGTCAGATTTCTAACCATCATCCACCCTTATGAGACAGATGAATGAGATGCTCTAGCTAGATAGCAATGACATCACTTATTCCCGCTCACTGCATGTCCTCAGAATATCACCACCATAGATTCTGCTCTTGCAGCTTTTGTAGCAATTTTAGAAAAATTTTAATCTTCGAATACATTAAAAATAACATCTGCTGGCTACTCTGCTTGTGTTCGCTGTACCGCATTGCACAGTGGGATTTCCTTAACGATTTAGGAAGCATTCTATGCTCTCTCGATGCTCAGTCAAAATAAGGCATCTCAGTAGGCAGCATTTTAAGGTATCTAAGAATTGAGACAGCCTTCTTCTCGGACACGCATTTTATGAAGTAAAATTTGTGAAGTGTATTGAGACATATTGTCATAATGTCCAAATGAATTACATTTATATGTACTGGGCATCAATACAATATATTCTCATTGTATAATTGCAGTGTTAACACTGCTTCATTGTGTTTGCAGGCATGGAATCTGAAGATGCTACTTTTTGGAAGACATCTGTTATTTATTTTGTATTTGTGAAAGTATGGCAACCTGTTCAATTCACAGTAATGTATTGTAAACAAAGCTGTTCTTGATTATAGGCCCCAAGAGGCTCAGCAGGCTAAGATGCTGACACTATGACCAGAGGATCACGAGTTCGAATCCCGGTCATGCTGGGACCTTCAGAGAGCAAAAATTGGCAGTGCTCTCTCTGGGTGGGTAGATGGCGCTCTCACTCTCCCTATCACTCACACATTGCAATGTCCACTGGCTCAGGCGTCTACTGATTGGCCCATTTGGAGCTGGGAACCCCAGAGCGTTGGCTCCCCAGTGACGGTGTATCAAGCAGTAGTTTGAAAAGAGGTGGTGGCCATATCACACGCAGCGGAGGAACCGTGTGCTTGTCTTCACCCTCCTAGAGTCAGGGACAGTGCAATGTGATGGGGAGAGCCCCCTAGCGGATGGGATAGGTTAATTGGCTTCTACCCCATTGAGAAGGGGAGAAAATTGGCAAAACAAATTTTCTTGATTATAAAATTTGCAGTTGCCAAAAAAATCATACCATAATGTCTTATACATTGTGACCATATATTTTACAATGAAATTCTGGCAAACACAGCTACTTTTTAACAATGTGGTTAGCTGCTGTGACCACTGCTGTTGCCTAGCATCTGAAAGTGAAGTGAAAGTCCTATCTTCAAGTGTAAAATGAACACCAAACCAGATCATTTTGTATAACAGGCTATAAAACACTTTTCTCAGTGTGTTTTGGGGTCTTCAACACTTTCCACCCACTGTATAGCTGTGTCTGCTCACAGTCCCATTCCATGCTTTTAATCCCTTGTGAAGGCTGTACCTTTGATCTCCAGAGGCCCATCAATGTGCAGCTCATGCCGTCCCCCGCTCTTTTTCACAGCTGCTGTTGTCGTGGAAATGGATGTGCGCTTGTACACACCCTTCTGAACCTCATCAAACACCAGAAACATGTTGTGGACACGGGCTGTATAACCAGCTAGTTCTGTGACCTGCAGCAGAGAACAAGATCCTCAGGTGAGGCTGGACAATATGATAAAAATCTAACATCATTACTATTATTGTACTAATAATATACAATATTATATATATGGGAGGATAGAGCTGCCCACCGCTAGTGTGTGTGTGTTTCACTGCATGGATGAGTAAAATGCAAAGATCAACTTTCCCCATTGTGGGACTAATAAGAGATTGATGATACATACAGCAGGTCAAACACCCACTTCCCATAATATGTACTGTTTATGTATATAACACTGTATATATACACATATCAGTCCTTGTGCCACCAAAACAGCTCTGACCCACTGTGTCACTAACTCTGCAAGACTCCTGAAGGTGCCCTGTAGTATCTGGTGTCAAGACGTAGCAGATCCTTTAAGTGCTGTAATTTATAAGGTGGAGCCACCTAGGGCTGGGCGATATGGACCAAAAATTATATCTCGATATTTTTAGCTGAATATCGATATACGATATATATTGCGATATTTTTTTGTCACATAAAGTAATAACGTCACTTCTGAGTCAAAGATACATGTCCCAAATGTCACACAGACACTTTTATTACCATTCAGCCATCAATATACATGAGAAATGACTCAAAATAAACTATTGGCATATAGTAAATAATAATGCTCCTCAAATAAAATAAATATTATTTTCCTTTATAACAAGACTCACAGTTCTGGTGTTAACATGTAAACAGAAAACACAGAGCAATAGTAGCTAAAGGCTGACTTGTTCGCTCGTGGATACCGCTCGGAAGAAGACGGACGCCAGGATCATCGTCTCCGGCCCCCTGCCTACCTACAGAC